>JAPKLX010001320.1:1210-22808 GCA_026898415.1 Leonotis leonurus | reverse complement strand
ATTTTACTTGGATAGAACTTAATTGATTAGAAAATCATAGTGTTCTATCATCTAGAGCAATCTGTAATTCAGAAAGCTCACATCTCTCTGATTGAAATTGTCAAGTAAACTGAAAAGTTTGCATTTGGTGTATTCCCCCCCCCATACACCAAACCTTGCTCTTTCGGGACCAACAAACATAATCATCAAATCTCAAATACCACTGTCTGGAGCTCTGCTTCAGACCATATAGAGATTTCTTGAGTAAGCAGACCTTGTCATCATCTCCAGGTAGGATAAATCCCTCGGGCTGGGTCATATAAATGTTTTCCTCCAAATCACCATGGAGAAAAGCTGTTTTCACATCGAGCTGTTGTAGTTCCAGGTTGTTCTGAACAGCTAGAGATAGCATCAACCTTATACTACAATGCTTGACAACAGGGGAGAACACTTCATTGAAGTCTATCCCCTCCTTCTGGGTAAACCCTCTGGCCACTAATCGAGCTTTGTATCTAACCTTGTGCTGCTGGCACACCTCAATCTTTTTCTAAAAGATCCATTTGCAGCTAACACATTTCACTCTCTTTGGTCTGTTTACAAGCTCCCAAGTGCCATTCTTATGCAATGATTCAAGCTCCTCTTGCATATCAGCAAGCCAATCTGCTCCCTCCTTGCACCTCACTGCCTCCTTGTAACTTCTAGGTTCATCTGGCCCCTCCTCATCTGCTATGGCCAGCGCATAAGATACCAGATCAGCATGCCCATATCGATCTGGTGGATGGACAGATCGTCTAGCTCTATCGCGAGCTAGCTGGTAATTGGCTAGGTCATCACCAGCAGGTCGCTGCTCCTTTTCCTCATCAGAGCTGATCTGCTTATCCAGATGGTCTGTCCTCTGGTCGCTGTTCTGGAACTCCACCTGCACCCTTGCATTCTTGGAGTGACCACTTTTTGGATCAACCTGTCCAGATGTTCCTTCTCCTCTGGCAGTGGGCTGTTCTTCCTCTCCAGGAGCAGATCGTTTTAACATAGGCATTTGATTCTCCACGAATCTCACATCTCTACTAATGATGGCTTTCTGGTATCCTGGTTCCATGCACCACAGCCTGTATCCCTTCACTCCCTTGGGATACCCAAGCATGACACATTTCAGTGCCCTATAGCTATCACACCAGATGCAAACATGTGGACGTACGACATCATTTTATAAGAGATCATGTTGAAAGAAAACATGTACAAATTGAGAAAATACACACCGAAGTGCAGAGAGCAGACATACTCACTAAAGCATTACCAGAAGAAAGATTCAAGATGCTTTGTGGAAAATTAGGACTATTAAATCTTGAAGAAAGGAACAGATCAACTTAGGACAAAACCAGATCAATCTTCCAACAGGGAATATGATCCAGGTTAATAGAGACCAGATCAATGAAGACAGGTTACAAAAATTCCAAACAGGAAATTACAACCAGATTGATCTAAACCAGATTGATCAAAATATGCAAAATTTCAACTGGAAATTAATATCAGATCACTAAGTCCATGTACAGTATCTAACAGATCAATAAAATTCCAACTGGGAATTAGCAAAAGGTCATCACACCACATTAATGACCTAACTAGAAAGTGACTGGAACAGATCGATAAACAACTCACAAACCAACAGATCGATCTAAACCAGATGACTACCAGCCACGTGGATATTAAATTAATATCTCTTATTAATTATCCCATTACTTGGTTAAGGGGGAAAAGTCAACTATATACGGCGACTAATTATATTATATATCTAGTTCCTGACACTATATATCAAATCTTTTATTTTTGTGATGATTGATACTATGTTTGGGAACTGTGATTAAGAAGATATTTACCAAACCAAGAAAAAGGAGGCCTTCCGACAGTTCAAAACAAACACGGGCCACTCCTCAACCCCACGATAAAAATCGCGTGCATCATACGATCAATAGAGGCGGTAATAGACTGCAAACCTATACCATGGAAATGCGGGAAAAAGTTGAAAAAGGGAAGGATTTCTAAATATTTTATTACTTTACGTATCTCCTCTTTCGTTTATATATTTGATAAGGCGTTTCATCTATCACTTACACTTATAATCCTTGAAACTCTTAGCAAAATTTCTTCCCTTCCAAATTATCTCTACCTTCGTAAATCACTCTGTTCTAGCAAATATGGCACCCAAATCATCTGTCTTGAGCAAGCAAACTTCCTGAAACCATACATTCATCAAGACCTTTTCGCAGTTCTTGATACCTTCGGGTTTCATAAACTGGACAAGGCATTCGATCTTGTTCGACGCTGCAAAGGTTTAATATTTATGTGATGTTATTTATCTTTATCTACCCTATATCATGTTTGCTATGATATTTCTCAAAACTCGTATTGAAACTATCTTCTTTGCATGTATATGTTTACTGATACTATGATATAGAATGCTAGATTCTGTAAACTGCTTTGGGCACTCATACTTCACTGATGGAAGGATAGTGCTCACATATATTGGTTTGATTTCTTGTTGGATTTCACAACATCATCACTGCTCATCCAGTCCACTTCTTGCCTAAAGAAGTCGCCGCCTTCTACCTCTCGTGGCAGGGCGAGAAAGGTGGAAATGAGGGAACCATAAGGGTTAGCAAGGGGAACACCATCAGTAACACCACTTACAACGTCATAAACATCATCAATGACGTTTATAAGTTGAAGGATGAAGCTCTTGACCTTGGAGATCTAACAGAAGAACAGCTTTAGGAGGCTGTAGAGATGGTGATGATAGTACCAATCCAGTATATGAACAAGATGTTCACCCGAGCCCTTCTTGCACCAGAGTTCAGAATCTTGTTCGAATTCGTACAGTGAATTTTCTTGATCCATAATGGGTCTTATGACCAGGTTACCCTAGAGAAATTTAAAATCCTGGCTGCCATCGTCCTTAACCTATCGGTTAATTGGAGCAGGATATTGTTTGATCTCTTGGCTAAGGAGGCCAAGATGATCATGTTTGTCAAAGGAGGCAAACCAGGGATTGAAGTGAAAAGGAGCAGCTTGAGGCACTCCACCAAAATCAGCTTCATGCTGGAATCCTTCTTTCCACAACACCAGTGGGATACAACAGTAGAATTCAACATCAGACTACACTTCCCAAAGGCTCAGCATCAGATCGAAATGTCAATGGGCATTTCCGCCAACCTGATTGCAAGGGTGAAAGACCCTGTATTTGTTAATGCACTGATGGGTAGTTCTAACCCCATCTGGATCCCACCATCTGCCCCAGTTGAAAAATCCACAAAACCAAGGGTGACAAAGGATAAGCCTACTGAAAGGACTCCTCCCAAACGAGTGACTAGAAGAGCCAGCTCGATTGAAACTGATGCATCCACCGCAGCCCAACAACCCAAACAAAAGAGAAGAAGGTTACAAAAACTGGCAGAACCAGTGGAGAAAGTCCAGGTTGAAGAAACTGCCATCCCTCAACAGGAGGTTGATGTTGAGGAAGATGAAATTCTGGTCGGAGGACAACTAGAGGACATAGCACCTATCTCATCCTTGGACCTAGACCAGGTCAAGGATTTCTCTCCAACTCACACTTGAGCAGATCGATGAGGATACAGAAGGAGAAGATGCATCATCTGGTGAGGATGAAGAACAGAAAAAGGCTGAATCAGTCATTAAACTACTTGAGGCAGAAGCAGATCGAGCTGTACTCAAGAGATTTCCAGGCATCCAGCTCACTCCTAAGAGCTATGATGCAGCAAAAAGAGTACAACTGCTGCTTCTCATCAAGGACAAGGAATTCTACGTCCTGGATGCTCTGCTCAAGGTTAAATCAATAGATGCTCTCAAAGCGGAAGAAGCTACTTTCTTAAACACCTTCGGAGTCTCTTCCATTACAGAACTGAGAGAATCATTTCCCCAAGACATACTATCAATATCCCAGCATGAAGCCAACGAGTTACAGATCGATCTGAGATCTTTATATGAAAAGAGAAAGGGTTGAAAGTGAACCCTCTAATGCTCACCAATCAGGTGCAGCAATGACTGAGCCAGAACCGGACAAACAAATGGCTGATGCTGGAGACCAAACCATGACACCCACTGCATAGGCTGAGGGGGAACCAGCCAAGAAAAGCTCAACTCAAAGCGCAGTGGTTGATCAAGCTCCAGCAGAACATGAACCAGCTGGACAGCGGGTGGGAGGCATACAGACAGATGATATCTATACCCCAGCTGTCGCAGCTATGATGGAAGACTATGTGGAGATGACCAATCTGGAGGACATATTGATGACGCAGCATCAATCACTGTCAAATTCTCAAGTCAGGGACTTACTCTCCAGAAAGGTGGACCAGTACATGTATGGCACCCTCTCCACCGTACAAGATGAAGCAATTCGTATTATCACAGAGTTCAACAACCACCTGAAAACTCACGTTGACCAGGTTGACTCTGATTTGAGAAGGATATGCAGACTGAAGATTGAGGAGCTCAGCAAAAAGATGGATGATGATCGAGATGCTGCCGAAGAAAGGAAGGCACAGATCGATCAAAGTCTATTCACAACAGAGCTCAAGGTTAAAGAGATGTACAAGATAATAACTGCCTTCGCACAGAAAGAAAAGGACATGGTTCACACCATTGTCAAAGAACAGACTGATGGCATAGCAGCAGATGTGGTGAAAGAGGCCAATGCTCACACAAGAGCCATGTTTAGGCATTTTGAAGCAGATGGCAAAAATTTTGTCGAGAGGAAGTTAAGCGATCTGCGCTATCCAACCAAGTTAATGATTGAAGGCTTCTTTGATGAGATTGGGACAATTAAGGAGGATCAAGAGGCGTATACGGCCAATCTGCTCAAAGCAACAACATCTCTACAAAAGCAGATCGACGATTCAAATCTCAATATTACCTCACTGCTTACAAAAAAGGTTGATTCAGACAAGGAGATTAAGGCGATGAAGGAAGAGATCACTTCCCTCAGGGCACTCATCAATATGATTGTTGATGATGTTGAAAAGGGGGAAGGATCTGGGAAGAAGAAGAAGTCAGCTGCTGCGAAGGGGAAGCTGCAATCATCTGGTGCTACGGATGAAAGGGAGAAGGCTCAACATGAGCAGCAGATAGCACCAGAAACTTCCAGCCCCCCCTCTGTCCCAACATCTGTTCCTTCTACTCAAACTCAAAAGTCTAAATCTTCCAGCAGATCGAGCCAACCACAAAAGAAAAGGAAGAGACCTGGATCTAGTTGGCCTTCTGCTCTCATCAGATCATCTGGAGAGACCAACTGGGTGCCAGATCATCTAAGAGATGGATGGGAAGGACTCAAGAACGCCTTCATCATGTGCAGATACTTCCTTAAAGAGCCTGCATACATCGAGGGAACACCCAATGAGGCATTTCAACGCTACCTGGATCTGAATGAGGCAGGGGACTTGGTTGAAGAAATAAGGAAGGCTGTAGAAAGAGCTAAAATCCAGATCACTGCCCCGGAGAAAGAATTCAGAGCGTGCCCCACCATCCCAGGGACTGATCTGCCCGACAAAACATTTTTGCTCACTTTCATAAACCAACTGGCGGAGAATAGAGGCTACAAGGTTGATGCAGAAGACCCTGACTACATAAGGGTGAGAGAAGGGGTTTATGAGTGTGTCCATTTAATATCGGATGAAACCAGGGCGAAGATGAAGAAACTCCAAGATGAGAAGAGGAAGAGCAGATAGCTACATCTCTTCATATTACTATGATCTGTATCTTCTATTTTTGCCTTTATACATTTCAATCTGTCTTGACTCTTATATAAATATATGAAGTTTCTTTGAAATTTCTGAAGAAAACACCCTATTGTCCAGAACACATATAAAATGTCTTAAATCGTTATAACCTAAATAACGAATAATCATCCATCTGGTCATCAAACCAGATCACTCTTAAGAGTTGCTAGGACATTATTGTAAAGTGTGGTTTCGACATCATCAAAAAGGGGGAAATTGTTGCGAACCCTAATATATCTAGTTTTGATGATGGTCTTTCGAAACACACTTAGCTGTTTTAGAGTTTAAACTGTTCTACGTGTAAAACAGATCACTAAATATAAAGTGAATCCCGTTATAGAACAGATTAGGAGATGACTTGATATGTAAAGGAAATATTCCTATAGAAGTCAATCTCAACTTGGTATAGGATGAAGGTCAAGATTTCACGCCAAAAGGAATCGATCTACTGTAACAGACAGTGGCCAGATCGATGACCAGATTGATATCCACAGCGAGGCACCAGATCGATTGAATCATCAATCCACCAGCTGACATCATCCTACACATCATATACTCTTGCCACGTCAAGACTGAAGCCTATCCAACAGGGATTAGATAGAGAATCTTCGATAGAACATAAAGAAGGAAAGAGATCGTTAGCAGTCTGCCTTCCATATCTTGAAGATTGAATCAGCGTTATCTACATGGCAAGAAGAGATATGATGGACATCATTGATTGGAAATTTACCATCTGTCTCACGCCAATCAACAACGGCTAGAATTTTCAATTCAATGCCTATATAAATTTAAAGTTCAAAATCTGGAAAAGGAGGATACATGTAATACACGCGAGCTATACCACGAACATACTCTCAAGCCTTCTTAATCCAGACTAAGAGCATCAAAGACCTGTGATTCTTCATCACACCAACCCAACCTCGATTGAAGTCTATCTTGTCGAGAGGAATCTGATCACCTAACTAGTTAGTAGGTTTCTAGTGGTAACGCAGAGGTAATCTGTTGTAAAGGGACACGACCCTCATTTCATGCATAGGTATCTCTCGAGCTTTGATTGATACTTTTGACTCGTTCTCCACGAGTATAAAGAAGCAGAGCATCCTAATATTGGATAATCAGGTCTAGTTTTGACCAAATCGTGGACGTAGGGATTTCCCGAACCACGTTAAACAACTGTGTCATTTACTTTCTTGCATCCTTACTTTTCAGTTGTTTATTACTCCAACATTCTGCACTATCATACAAACTGCATATCAATCAATCTGCTTAACGATCTGACTATCTTTAAAGGTTTTCTTATAAGAGCACTCATTAAATCCACCATATTTCCGCACACACAACACCTAGAAGATAATAAGATCACTCTTATTATTGACTAAGTTTTTTCAATACAGAGCAATCTGTTTGGACTAATCTGGTATCGATCTTAGTATTGATCTGGTCAGTCATCTCCCGAGCAATTTCTTAAATAAGAATAGGTTGAACTCTCTATTAATTTAACAAGTAAACTGGAAAGTTTGTATTTGGTGTATCACCCCCCCATACACCCAAGCTTGCTCTTTCGGGACCAACAAGTGGTATTAGAGCAGTGGTTCATACGACCATTGTTTTTGTTTCACAAGGTTAATACCTGCATGGTCAACTTGAATAGATCTAGGAAAACCTATTTTCATTCACGTGCACTCTATCTGCTATGGAGTCATCTGTTGTCAGGGCTTGCGAAGAATTCTCCATCCAAGGTTATAGAGAATGGAGCTTCAGAATCAAGATGACACTCAAAGCCCATCACTATCTGATGTGGAAGGTTATTGAAGAAGGTCCACTGCAAATCACTGAAGAAGTAACAGTAACCAACGCAGCTGGAGTAACAACACAGTTAGTTCCAAAAGACCCTAGAAAATACATACCAGAAGAACGTCGTGAAGCCAATTTGGATGACTTTGCAAAAGGAATCATCTCTAGCACAGTCGAAGGGGTGCATCTGGCGAAAATCCAAGATCTGGATACTGCCAAAGAGATGTGGGAAGCCCTAAGAGACTTGTGTCTAGGATCCGAAGTAATGATTGAAAATAAACTGTCTCTTGCCTGCAACAAATATGATGAATTCAAGATGAAACCAGACGAGACAATAGAACAAATGAAATTGAGATTCACTAGTATTCTCCTTGAGATATCTGCGTTCAATAAAAACAAGTATACTCAAAGGGAGAAGAACATGAAAGTACTTAGAGCTCTTCCACCAAGCTGGGAGATCTATGCTGCAATGCAACCTCTCCGGGCAGATTTCAATGATCTGTCCACAGAAGCATTATTTCATCACCTTGAAGGTCATGAATGTGACATTCAAAGAATTCGAGGACCAGATCATCTGTCCAAAAAGATAGAAAGCAGCTCTAAGAAGGACAAAGAAGTTGCCTTCAAAGCGAAGAACAAAATAGATGATCCATCTGAACCTTGTTCACCAGATGAAGAGAAAGGCTACGACAAACTTTTAAAAGAGTTTGCAATGATCGCTAAAAGAATGGACAAGATGGAGATCAGATCAAAGAAACATAGACGCTTCTACAAAGATAACAAGAAAAACTTCTATAACAAGCATGAAAATGATCGATCTGATGACAAAAATGAATTCAAGCAGCAGACTGCAAAAATAACAAAGACCTCTAGCTCTACAGATTACACTTGCTTTGGATGTGGCCGAACAGGTCACTTCAAAACAGATTATCCTGATCTGTCCAGAATCCAAAGAGAAGAGCTGTTGGGAACCCCGCAATTAATTTGAGTTTTGATGATGTTCCCTCGAAACATACTTAGGATTACTCATGTTCTATATTCTTCTATCTGGTTTATATGTAACAGGAATCTTAAACATTCAGAAGGTTCAGACTCAATCAGAAAGTTGAAGCATATCAACTTTGACAGAAAGTTGATCCAGAAAGTTTCAACCAGAAAGTTGAAGCATATCAACTCCGACAGAAACTTAAAACAGAAAGTTGAAGCATATCAACTTTGACAGTAAGTTGATCCAGAAAGTTAAAATAGAAAGTTGAAGCATATCAACTCCGACAGAAAGTTAAAACAGAAAGTTGAAGCATATCAACTTTAACAGAAAGTTGAAGAATATCAACCTTAATAGAAAGTTGAACAAGAAAGTCTCAACCAGAAAGTTCAAACCAGATCAACATTCAAACGCTGAAAACAGATGAAGTGTCTATGAATCCCAAAGTCTAAACTAAGCCTTTCGTACCAAAGAAGGAAGAGAATCAATCAAGACAAGAAAAAGGAAAGAAGTATCTATCAAACGATCTGCTTACCATACTTGGAAGATTCTGTCAACCTCATTAGAAGGCAAGAGGAGATAATCCAGGGATTCACTATCCTTTATTGGTGAAATCACATTTACTTCAAATCAATCAAGTTCAACGGTTAGAATTTCAAAATTCTACACCTATAAAAGCTCGGAACAAAGATTGGCAGAAAACATGCGAATAGATCATCTATCATCTGAAGCTACTCTCCACAGAAATCATCTCAAACATCAAAGCTTTCACTGAGAAAAGATTTCAACCAGATCGTGTTCCAAGCCGTTCGTAATCATAATCACATCTCGATTCAAGTCTGTCTTATCGAGAGAAAAAGAAGGAGATCGTTGCTAGCTAGTAGTTCTCTAGTGGATTAACGTGAAGAGATCCTGTTTACAGTAGTTTTCTGTAAGTTCTAAAGGGACACGACCCTTATTCGTGCATATGTTTCAACCAGATTGTAATTGAAACTTGTGGCTCGTTCTCAGCGAGTATAAATAAGAAGAGTATCTTAGTAGTGAATATCTAATCCAGTTTGGATTAGACCGTGGACGTAAGGAGTTTCCCGAACCACGTAAAATAACTGCGTTATTTACTTTCTGCATTTATATTCTAGTTGTTTTTATTCACTATCTGCCATACTCATTCAAACCGCTCTCTTAATCAATCTCTAAAATATTCGGTTAAGTCTTCAATGGTTTTCTAAACAAAGAGCACCGACTAAGTCCACCATTATTCCGCACACAATACATTGTTGGAGAATAAGATTACTCTTATTCACTGCTTTGTGTTACTCACTTGAGAGATTCTGCTTGTTTAGAACCAGATCTATTGGATTATCTGTCTGGTCTGACACTTTGAGCAATCTGTAATACATAAAGCTTAAATCTCACCTTCTCTAATTAGTCAAGTAAACTGAAAAGTTTTTATTTGGTGTATTCCCCCCCCCCCCCCAATACAACAAACCTTGCTCTTTCGGGACCAACAACAAGGTTAATACCTACGTGGTCAACTTGAATAGATCTAGAAAATCTTTTTCATCATCTACATCCTATCTGTCATTATGGAGTCATCTGTTATCAGGGCATGCGAAGGTAATTGATGTGGAAGGTAATTGAAGAAGGGCCATTAGCGATTACAGAAGAAACAACTCGTATCACTGAAACAGGATTGGTCAAGGAAGACGTGCTAAAGGATCCCAGAAAGTACACTTCTGAAGAAAGAAGAGAAGCAAATCTTGATGATTTTTCCAAAGTAGTTATTACCAGTACTGTAAAAGGAGTCCATCTGGCTAAGATCCAAGATCTTGACACAACCAAAGAAATGTGGGAAGCCTTGAGAGATCTCAGTCTAAGTTCTGAAGCAATGATTGAGAACAAGCTGTCTCTAGCATGTAACAAGTTTGATGAATTCAAGATGAAACCTGGAGAAACCATCGAACAGATGAAGAATGTTGGGAACCCTAAAGTCTTAGTGTTAATGATGGTCTTTCGAAACACACTTAGCTAGTTTAGAGCTTAAACTGTTCTCGTGTAAAAACAGATCACTAGAGATAAGGTGATTACTGTTATGGAACAGATTAGGAGTTGACTTAAAATGTAAAGAAGATATTCCTATAGAAGTCAATCTCAACTTAGAATAGGATGAATGTCAAGATTTTATGCCAAAGAAGAATCGATCTGCTGTAACAGACAGCGACCAGATCGATGACCAGATCGATGCCTACAGCGAGGAACCAGAACGATTGAGTCATCAATCCATCAGCTAACATCATCCTACACATCATATACACTTGCCACGTCAAAGACCAAAGTCCATCCAACTGGGATTGGAAAGAAGATCTTCGGTTAACATATATAAGGAAAGAGATCGTTAGCAATCTACTTTCCATAAATCAAAGCTTGAGTCAACCTTTCCTATATGGCAAAAACAGATATGATGGAAACCATTGATTGACAATATACCATCTATCTCACGCCAATCAACAACGGCTAGAATTTCAAATTCAATGCCTATATAGTTGAAGTCAAAAATCTGGAAACTCAGAGAACACACACGCGAGCTATACTGCTGTTATACTTTCAAGCAATCTGCATTCCAGACTTAGAGCTTCAACACTCTGTGATTCAACATCACACCAACCACCTCGATTCAAGTATGTCTTATCGAGAGAAAGGAGATCACCCTGCTAGCTAGTAGTTTTCTAGTGGTAACGTAGAGGTAATCTGTTGTAAAGGGGCACGACCCTTCATTCGTGCATAAGTATCATTCTAGTTATGATTGATACTTGTGACTCGTTCTCCACGAGTATAAAGAAGTAGAGTATCCTAGTAGTGGATAATCTGGTCTAGTTTTGACCAGATCGTGGACGTAGGGATTTCCCGAACCACGTTAAACAACTGTGTGCTTTTATATTCCTACTTTTTAATTTCAGTTGTTTACTATTCTAACTCTCTGTACTATCATCCATTTGCATCTCAATCAATCTCCTTAATCAATCTGGTTAATACTTAAGGTTTTCTAAACAAGAGCAATCATTTTTCCACCATTATTCCGCACTCACTCTACACTCAGAAAGTAATAAGATCACTCTTATTATCAATTAAGTGTTTTCACTAAGAGAGTAATCTGTTTGGACTAAATCTACTATTGATCTGCATATCGATCTGTTTAGTCACTGCCGAGCAATTTCTCATATAGAATAGCTTGAACTCTCTTATAAATTGTCAAGTAAAACTGAAAAGTTAGTATTTAGTGTATTCCCCCCCCATACACCAAACCTTGCTCTTTTGGGACCAACAAAGAACAGGTTCACTGAAGTATTACTTGAAGTTTCGGCCTTCAAAATGAATAAATACACACAGAGAGAGAAGAATCTCAAGATTCTTAGAGCACTGCCACCAAGCTGGGAGATTTATTCAGCAATGTAACCACTACGTGCTAATTTTAACGATCTGTCCGTGGAAGCTCTATTTGATCATTTGGATGTTCATGAATGCGACATCAGAAGGATTCATGGACCAAATCATTCTTCCAGTAAGAAGAACGAGAACAACTCAAAGAAGGAGAAAGAGACTGCCTTCAAAGCGAAGTGCAAAACAGATGAATCAGAACCATCTGTTGCACCAGAAGAAGGAGGATATGACAAACTACTCAAGGAATTCTCAATGATTGCCAAGAGATTGGACAAGATGGAAATAAGATCGAGAAAATATCGAAGGTTCTACAAAGACAACAAAAGTAGATACTATAAGAACAAAGAAGCAAAACGATCTGAAAGCAAAACAGAAAATAGATGTAATGGTAAAATCACTAATCCTAATGACTATACTTGTTATGGTTGTGGGAGAACAGGACATTTCAAAACAGATTGCCCAGACTTATCTAAAAGTCAAAGAGAAGAACTACGAGCTAAGAGAGATCGAAAACTCAGAACTCAACGTAAAGCTATGATAGTAGAAGAAGATTCTAGCAGCTCAAGTCATCTAACAGATAGTTCATCAGAAGATGATGAAGCATTTTATGCAGGAGAAACAAATGAAGATTGGGACGAATGCTACATGGGTCTAGACAATGGACTCGATCAGAATGAGGTAAACTCACATGTCTCTCTATCTTCAAATCAATCTGTCTGTTATTCAGAAAATGAAGATGAACCAGAAGTAACATGGGATGAAATCAATGAAATGTTGAAGAGCTACACCAGCATTAAGAAGTTGTTCTCTGAAGTCATAAAGGAAAATGACAAGCTGAATGACACTGTAAAATTCTTAAGTGAAGCAAACACCAAGTTCTCTGCACAAATAAATGGTCTTGGAGAGCAGATCAAGACAAAAGATGCAGAAATATATTCGCTCAACTCCAAGGTGAAAGATGTAATTCACAGTAAGGATGTAGTGGAGGAGAAATTGAAGAAGAACATGGAGAACATGAGCAAAATCACCAAGAGTCAAGAACGAGCTGAAATGATTATAGATATGCAACAGAAAGGGAGAGCCGGTCTAGGTTACAATGGAAGTTCCAGCAAGACTCAGTTTGTCCCTGAAAGGAAGAATATACTAGATCAAATTAAAGATCTCAAAAACAAGAGAGATCAACCCCAGAAGTTAATGATGAAGGAGACAGGAAACAACAGATACCATTAGAAAGAAGGTTAATCTGCTCAATATAAGAAAACAGATAACAAGAAGCAGAAAACACCTCTTAAGACATCTTCAAACAACAAGAAGAAGATAGATTGGGACAACATTGAGAGAAATCATCCTTACATCTACAAAGCCATAACCAGAATACATGATACTGGAAGAAAGATTACGTGCTATATATGTGTTCCTGATACTAGATTCATCTGGGTCCCCAAGGGAATATTTGCTACTAACCAAGCACCCACTTGTTGAAAGGGTAGCTAAAGTTTATTAATTGCAGGATCGAAGAACTGCAAGAAGAAGCAAAGTAGCAAAGGGAACAGCCTGGATAATTGATAGTGGATGTTCAAAACACATGACATGTGATAAGAACGCTCTATCAAATTATGTGGAACGAGAAGGACCACAAGTAACCTTTGGATGTAATTCAAAAGGCTACACCAGAGGCTATGGTAATATAACCATTGGCAAGACCACCATCACAAATGTTTCGTATGTCGAGGGTCTTAGTCATAACTTATTCTTAGTAAGCCAATTCTGTGCCAATGGAAATCAGATTGTTTTTTATGCTAACAATTGTTTTGTGAAAAGCAAGGAAGGAGATGATATCCTTCTTACCGGAAAATTGCAGGATAGATTATATATTGTGCAATGGAACAACCAGATTGAGACATGTCTGGTCACTAAGACAGTATCAGAAACTAGTTGGCTATGGCATAAACGACTAAGTCATCTGAACTTCAAGTCAATCAATAAGATTGCACGAGAGAAACTAGTCGAAGGATTACCAGAACAAGTACATGACAAGAATCACATCTGCGAAGCATGTCAAGCTGGGAAACAAACCAAATCATCATTTTCTAGCAAGTCTGTTCAGTCTTCTACCAGAATCTTAAAGTTACTACATTTAGACTTATTTGGTCCAGTCAAGCCATTAAGTATAAATGGTAGAAAATACACTCTAGTCATCATCGATGATTATTCAAGATTCACAAGGGTAATCTTCTTACATAAGAAGAAAGACACATTGGAAAAGCTGCCATACTTTCTCAACAAAATCACCAAGAAAAAGGAAGTTTCTGTTACAACCATCAAAACAGATCGTGGAACAGAATTCCTAAACCAGAAGATTGAGGACTACTACAACCAGATGGGAATCACACATCAGAAATCTGCAGCTAGAACACCTCAACAGAATGGAGTAGTTGAAAGAAGGAACAGATCATTAAAAGAAGCAGCTTGGACCATGCTCAATGCAACCAGATTACCAAAGAAATTCTGGGCAAAAACCATCTATACGGCCTGCTATACACAGAACAGATCTATGGTCACCATCAGACATGGATATTCTGATGTTAGTAAAGCGTATAGGGTTTACAACAAGAAGACTCATATTGTGGAGGTAACACCTCATATTGTTTTTGATGAATCTTTTATCATTGACAGAGAGTTAGGTGATGATCATACACAAGGCCAGAACAAGGACAAAAGAACAGAAGGAATACTGCTAGAAGATATTCTAATCTGGAATACAACAGAAGACAATGAAATTGATGTTTCATCTAATGCTGAAGCAATAAGCTCACAACAAGGGGGAACAGAACATATCATTCTGGACCTTGACAGATCAATAACTCCACCAGAAGATAATCAACCATAAGAAGGAGACAATATTGAGCAAGATCAAGATCAACCCGAAGAATCAAGAGACACTAATGGTTGGAATAATAATCAAGAAATCGAAGAACTAGAAGTTGAAAATCCTTTTCAAACATCTCATCCAGAATTCGAGGACCCAACAAATGAACTAGAACCTGAGATATCAGAAGAAGAGATGTCCAGCAGAAGGAGATGGATACAAGACAATCATCCTCCAGAAAAGATTGTTGGGAACCCAGCAGATCGAGTGAGAACTAGAAGAATGCATGGAGAAAGTACACTTCTTAGTTGCTATCTATCACGTGTTGAACCCTCTGATACTTATGAAGCACTTAAAGATGCAGACTGGGTCATTGCTATGCAAGAAGAACTCAACGAGTTTAAAAGAAACCAAGTCTGGTATATGGTAGACAGACCAAAACATCAGGGAGTGATAGGTGTCAAATGGGTATTCAAGAATAAACAAAGATAGACTTGTTGCAAAGGGATACAGTCAACAGGAAAGTATCGACTTTGATGAGACTTTTGCACCGGTTGCTAGATTGGAAGCAATCAGACTATTCCTCGCATATGCAGCATACAAGAGATTCAAAGTGTACCAAATGGATGTTAAAAGTGCATTCCTAAATGGTATACTTGAAGAAGAAGTATATGTTGAGCAACCACCTGATTTTGAAGAAGGAAATCCAGACCAGAAAGTATATAGATTAGCTAAAGCGGTCTATGGATTGAAACAGGCACCCAGAGCGTGGTATGAAACGTTCTCAACATTCCTACTAGAATTAAGTTTCAGAAGAGGTTCTGTTGACAAGACATTGTTTGTCATCAAATTCAAAGAACATATTCTTTTGGTCCAGATATATGTCGATGACATAATTTTTGGATCACAATCTCCCTATTTATGTGATAAATTTACTGAACTAATGAAGAATAAATATCAAATGTCCATGATGGACGAGATGAATTTGTTTTTAGGTTTGCAGGTAAAGTAGTTACCAGATGGTATCTTTGTAAATCAAGGAAAATACATCAACGATCTGCTAACTAAATTTGGGATGAAAGACAGCAAATCAATTAAAATCCCAATGCAAACCAACGGGAAGATAGATCCAGATCCAGAAGGAAAACCAGCGAACATAACACAATACAGAGGAATTATTGGGTCACTATTGTATCTTACTGCAAGTCGACCAGATATCACATTTGCAGTTGGAATATGTGCCAGATATCAAGCCAATCCCAAAGAATCACATATGGAAGCTGCCAAAAAGATACTTAGATATCTTAAAGGAACAGCTCACATTGGTCTCTGGTATCCACATGACGATAATTTTGAACTAACAGGCTATTCTGACTCAGACTATGCAGGATGCAAACTGGACAGAAAGTCTACTTCTGGAACGTGCCAGTTTCTTGGAAACAAGTTGATATCTTGGTTCTCAAAGAAACATATATCCGTTGCCACATCAACAACAGAAGTAGAATACATGGCTGCTGGAAGCTGTTGTGCACAAATTCTGTGGTTGAAACAACAACTAAGGGATTACGAGATCGAAGTAAAGGAGATACGTATATTCTGTGACAGTTCAAGCGCAATAGCTATAACACAGAATCCAGTACTTCATACAAGGTGCAAACATGTTGATGTGAGACATCATTTTATTAGAGATCATGTGGAGATAAAGCACATTCAGATCGAGAAAATTCACACAGATATCCAACGTGCTGACATTTTGACTTGAGTTCTCCCAGAAGAAAGATTTAAGATGCTATGTGGAAAGTTTGGATTACTAAGTCTGGATGATAGAACAATAGAAGGTCACCAGAATGTTAACAACAGAAGGTCACCAGAATGTTAACAACAGAAGGTCACCAGAATGTTAACAATAGAAGGTCACCAGATTGTTAACAACAAAAGGTCTACCAGAATGACACAATGCCAAGATGGAAATAAAGATTTCACGTGTCATAACTTACTCAAATTGAAGAAAGTACCATGTAGAAATTATTTCTTAATTGCTAAGTCAATGGGGAACTTTTTGAGGAAATTGAAGCGACCTAAATAAAAGACGTCACTTTCCATAATCAATCTCCGAGATTACAGTCTGCAAAGCTATTGTCTAACCTAGATTTGCTAAATCTTCTATATTTGTGATGATTAGCACACCTTTGGGAACCGTGATCGAGAAAATCCTTGCAAGAAAAAGGAAAAGGAAAGTTGCAGTAGATAGTAAGATACGCACACGCTCGACTACAACCCTAGGATCTAGTGCGTATATTACATGCAAGGAAAGGCGGCAAAACAAAAGATTGAAGCGGGAAAACCTAAAAGGGAGAAACTCATCCAACCCTTCAATTTTTTTTTCCTTTCATCTATGCCGTTGATTATTTTGTTATATATATGCGATATTCTTCATTGGACTATTCAGCTTCACTTATATCGCACTGAGCACTACTATCTCTAAGCACTTAAGAATTTCCTAGACTCGATTTCTCTGCAAACTCTTTTAAAACATCTTGTGTTTGATCATGGAACCTCAAACTTCCTTGTTTCTTCAACATGTGGCCGAGGTTCAGAAGTTTCTATCCCCTGAACCCTATGCTGTTTTTGATACTCACGGGTTTCGCAAACTCGAAGAAATTTTTGCCATGGTTACTCGCTGCAAAGGTTTTTAAGTTCTTTAATTCTTCATATATCTGCATTTTGCTACGCGAACTTTTCTATTGCCTCACTTTACTTGTGGAAAAATGTTGTATAGTGTGTATTGACTGTTTATGGGTTTGGATATTCATACCTGTCAATAACATATAAACTGATGAATATACATATATGCTCCCTGTATACACTTGTTAGGGTTTTGCAACATTGTCACTTCGCATCCCAACATGTTTTTGGCAAAACAAGTCGCCACCTTCTACCTGACATGGCAGAGTGACAAGAATGGCAATGAAGCAAATGTATTGATCCCCATAGGGGACAGAACCAGCAAAACAACTTACAACGTTATTTCAATGATCAACCAGGCATACCAGTTGAAGGATGAGGGACTGATGCTGGATGAGATCACCTCTGAACAACTCCAAGAAGCGGTGGAAATGGTGATGGTGATACCCATCTCATACACTGGGAGGATGTTCCAACGATCTCTTCTCCAACCTGGGTTCAAAATCAGTCTAATGGTGGAACGATTCTTCAGGCAGCAGGTTTGGGAGAATGCTGTAGAGTTCAACACAAGTCTCTCCATACCCAAGGATCAACATCAACTGGAGATGTCCATGGGATTGAATCCAGCACTCTTCAACAAGACTACAGATGAAGTACATCATGCTGTACTGCTTGAAATGGGAAGCTCTAATCCTACATGGATTCCACCTACCAAAGGTGCTGACAAACCGAGAAGCAAGACAACCAAAGAAAAGGTGGTAAAAGAGAAGGCAGCACGGAGACCAACTATCAAAAGAGGAAGTTCTGTTGAAACATAAACTTCTGCCTCTCAGCCCAAACAAAAGAGGCATAGATTGCAGAGAGTTGAGTCCTCACCACCACCCGGCAGCAGAACACTCTGAACAACCAGAACACATCACAACAGAACAAGGAGAGGAGGAGATACAGACTGAAACAGTACCAACAGAGGCTCCACAAACTGAACCAACATTTGTGCAACCAGAATCGAGCTACAACCCAAACCAGGAGAAAGACTTTTCTCCAGCCAGAACACCCACACCCTCACCAAACAGAATGGAAAGAATAAGTGAGGATGACGAAGAGGCAGAATCTGTTGATGAGGAGGAAGAGAGGAAATGGCAAGCAGAAAGTGTTATAAACTTATTGGAGAATGAAGCTGAGCACTCTGTGCTACAAGAGTTTCCAGGTATTCATCTTCTTCCTGAGAGCCTGGGAGGAGCCAAGAGCGTGAAATTCTACTTGCTGGTCAAGGACAGCGAGTACTACATATTTGATGCGCTGCTCCAGACTAGAACAATTGAAGAACTGAAGAAGGAAGAGGCCACCTTACTTAGCCTACTTCAAGCTACGACAGTCAAAGAAGTCAGAACCGAATACCCACAACTCATCCTTGCGCTCATGAAGCATGAGGCAGGACTTTTGAAGATTGATCTGAAATCATTTTACACGGGTAAAATGGATTTCTTTTTTAGTGTACCAGAAGCAACAGCAGAAGAAGATGTTCCAATGGCAGAACCTACTCAACCAGAACAACAACCACCACAACCAGAACTTGGAGCAGAACAGCCCATGAAGCCTGCCAAGAAAGTTCCAATCATCAATCTTGACCCAGTGGATGATGCTCCGGTGGGACAGAACATTGGTGGTGAGCCAACCAATGAGATATACACACCTAGAGTTGCTCAGAAACTCAAAAAGCACATCAATTTCTACACGATGGAGGAACTGTTGGAAAGAGAAACCAGATCATTCAACAACTTCCAACTCGACAATCTCATTACACTTAGAGTTGAAGATTGTTTGACAGAAACCTGCAATACTCTACAAGAGAAGGCCACCCAGATACTCTCTGATTTCAATCAGCATCAGAAAGATTACGTCAATGATATGGATACTGACATCCGAAGAAAGTTCCGTACAGCCCAGAAAGAGCTTAACAAGAAGATAGACGATGATCGTCTGGCGAATGAAGCAGATCAAGCCAAAATTAACCTTCGACTAGACGCCGTAGAAGAGAAAGCGGAGAAGACAACCACATTGGTGGTTGATCTTCTGGCCAAACAGCAGGAGACAATCGATACTGCAGTTGGACAGAAGACTGAACAACTCTCTACAGAACTGAAGGAAATCGTTGCTCTATCCATTCATTCCCAATTTGCCACCCTTGAAAATGAAAAATTTGTGGAGCTAATGAAGCAACATCAGATGGATGTTCTGAATGACCTGCTCTATCCAAATCCTGAGGAATTCGAGCAATAGAGCACCCGCATCACTGCTGTTGAAGAGCTCCAAGAAAAATACGACAAAACATTGGCCACAATGAATAGCAGACTCGAGCAGAAATTGGATGCATCTGACCAGACAGTCAATCTGCTGCTTGCATTCAAGGCTGACACTGAAGAGAAAATGGAGAAGATGACAGAGGAGATTGCCTCACTTCGCACACTCATCAAGACCCTCTTTGATGATATTGAAAAGGGGGAAATCTCGGGAGGCAAAGGCAGCAAAGGCAGCAAGAGCATGGGTAAAGAGAAGAATTTACAAACAGAAGAAGTAGGAGAAAAAGCAGAAGCACCAGCTGCTGAACTGGGTAAATCAGTAAAAGAGAGGCCTACTACATCACCAAGGCCAGATCCCACTATTCTTTTCACTGAACAGGCTCAACCAGAAACATACGCACAGACAGAGCAAACTCCCAGAGACAAAGGCAAAAAGCCAGTTGATGAGGGAGAACAGATAGCGGAACTGCTACTGTTTGGAGTAAACATGGAGCAAGCTTGCGATCCAATTTTCAGAGAGCAATTTTACAAGGAGCAAGCAGAAAGGGAGAGAAAGATAGCCGCTCAAGAATCGAGAGAGAAATCCTTTCAAACGACCTTCTCCCCACCATCTTCAGAACGATCTCAACAACAATCTTCCCAGTCCAACACTCAGTCCAAGAAAAGGAAGAAGAAAGCCTTCTCATGGAACCTGTCCTTGAAGAAACAGACACCTAATGATGCATGGGTTCCAGAAGGTAATCAGAATGACTGGGAAAAGGTCAAGCAAGGATTTATCTTGTACAGATACTTTCTAAAGGAACCCACATACTCAGACTCAACTCCAGATGAAGACTTCATCCGATACCTGGAAAACATCAGTGACCAGAGCCTAATACAGAGGATCAGAACAGCTGCATCTGATGCCAAAATCCAGCTCAAGGCTCCAGAAAAGGAATATATGGTGTGCCCAACAATTCCAGGCAGCAATATTCCGGACAAGACCTACATTCGGAATTACATCAATCAACTGGCCAAAATCAAAGGATATAAGATCGACAACCACGATCCAAATTACGCTAGGGTGAGAGATGGAATTTACGAGAGCATTCAGCTAGTTTCTGATGCACAAAGAGAGAAGATGAAGAAAGGCGGAGCTTCCAGATGGTTTTCATAACTATTGTTGTCTTGATATGTCTTGTTTAGGTTCCAGCCAGATGTCAGAAGGATCAGAATGATACCAGAAAGTTGAAGCATATCAACTCAACCAGAAAGTTAAAGCAGATCAATTCTGACAGAAAGCTTAACTAGAGAGCCTCAACCAGAAAGTTGAAGCGAATCAACCCTAACAGAAAGTTGAACCAGAAAGCCTCAACCAGAAAGTTGAAGCAAATCAACTCAGACAGATAATTGAACCAGAAACTCTCAACCAGAACAACACTCAAATGCTGAAATCAGATGAAGTGTCTATGAATCCCAAAGTCTAAACTAAGCCTTTCGTACCACAAAAGGAAGAGAATCAATCAAGACAAGAAAAAGGAAAGCAGTATCTGTCAAATGATCTGCTTACCATACTTGGAAGATTCTATCAACCCCATTAGAAGGCAAGAAGAGATAATCTAGGGATTCACTATCCTTGATTGGTGAAATCACATTTACTCCAAATCAATCAAGTTCAACGGTTAGAATTTCAAAATTCTACACCTATAAAAGCTCGGAACAGAGACTGGCAGAATATATACACGCGAATAAGATCAATTATCATTTCAAGCTACTCTGCCCA
>JAPKLX010002064.1:10000-15592 GCA_026898415.1 Leonotis leonurus | reverse complement strand
AGATTAGTTGAAAAAATCATGACTATACTTAACAATAAAATACTTGGAAAAGCCCACATACGATGAAGGTTTTTTGTTGCTGTCGGAAAAATAACAAGTCCCACTCCTATTAATATAGGAACTAAAAGTGGAACGAAAGGTAAAATACACGCATATTGATATGTCTGTTCCATAAAAAAAGTTTTTAAAATTTTTAATTAATATTAAATTAACGATTTCCAATTCACCCGGCCTTACCTCTTTTGAAAGGAGTCAATAAAAAAATGAAAAAATGTACTAACTTAAATAATATTTTTTCATTTTTATTTCTTCTTACTTATTCGTTCTGAATTTCTGCTAAATCCTTCAAATATTCAAATCAAGAAGTTACAATTGGTCAAATCATATGAAAGAAATAGATTAATTACCAATTTCCTTGAAATTTGAAAATTCAAGTCAAATTGGGCATATTTTTCTCGGATTTGACAAGTTATTAAAAATCTTATTTTTTCGATTTTTAGAAAGATTTTCTGCAATTTTGCAATACAGTAATTTTGCAATACAGTAATTTTGCAATACAGTTCACCCATCTTATCTATTCTTTTATATTTTTCGAAAAAAAAATTCTAGAAAAGAAATACATAGTGAATCAGAAAAGCTCATATTTTTTTGAACAATAGATGTCTTTCACATCCAGCTATACCAATGAGTAATCTCTTAATTTTTATTTAAATGGCAGTTCCAAAAAAGCGTACTTCTGCATCAAAAAAGCGTATTCGTAAAAATTTTTGGAAAAAGAAGGGGTATAGGGCAGCGTTAAAAGCATTTTCCTTAGGTAAATCTCTTTCTACCGGGAATTCAAAAAGTTTTTTTGTGCGACAAACAAATAAACTAAGTAATAAAACATAACACGTTGGAATAATCTAAACCGGCCTGACTCAAAAGTGGAGTCATTTCATTTCAAAAAGAAAATTCCCGAATTCCATTTCCTTGAGTGGGGAATGGAATTCGTTCCGCTCTTATAGCCTATGTAGAATAAGAATTTTGCTGTTTACCTTACCCAATTCAAAAAAGTATTCTTTTTCATTTTTAGTATATTTTATCATTTTCAAGGCGGGGGGTCTAATTTTTCCCATTAACTTATTTGTAATATAAGGTTTTCTTTTTTGTACAACTTTCTTACTTTTATATTCTATATTTTTATATAAATTCTTATATAGCCCCCATATATCTCGCCATCAAGCCACACAAAAACCCTTAGTGAAAATAGTTTGGATAAATATGTGTCAATTTTGAATGATCTAAAATAGGTTCTTTTTTTTTGTTCATCCATAAAACGGCTTTTTTGGTTTCACTTTTTGAAATAAAATAAATCAAAAACAGTTAATTAAAAAAAATGTTTTTGGGGGAGGGTGGGTTCTATTCCTTAATTCATAGTAGGATTTACAAGAGTTGAGTTGAGAAGGGTATAAAATATAAAATAAAACAAAAATCCTACAGGAAGCTAATGAACCTTCAAATACCTATTTTAACAAATTTTTATTCATCAATTGGAATCTTGCCTAAAACATATTGCACTCAATTTAATTCGTAAATCTAGACGATTATTTATTCATAGGTTATTATGAAATCAAGACAGGCCGCTATGGTGAAATCGGTAGACACGCTGCTCTTAGGAAGCAGTGCTAGAGCATCTCGGTTCGAGTCCGAGTGGCGGCATATCATCTCTTAAAAAAAAGAAAATAGATCCTATAATAGATTTAATTGCTAATTTCGATTTTATAATTAAGGAACTCTTTATTTTATGATATTTTCAACCTTAGAGCATATATTAACTCGTATTTCTTTTTCGATCGTTTCAATTATAATTATAATTCATTTGATAACCTTTTTAGGCGATGAAATCGTAAAACTAGATGATTCATCCAAAACGGGCATGATAATGACTTTTTTCTGTATAACAGGATTATTAATTTCTCGTTGGATTTATTCGGGACATTTTCCACTAAGTGATTTATATGAATCGTTAATCTTTCTTTCGTGGGGTTTTTCCTTTATTTATATAGTTTCATATTTCAAAAAAAACCAAAATATTCTAAGCACAATAATTGGCCCGACTGCTCTTTTTTCCCAGGGCTTTGCTACTTCAGGTCTTTTAACTGAAATACACGAATCAACAATATTAGTACCCGCTCTTCAATCCGAGTGGCTAATAATGCACGTAAGTATGATGATATTAGGCTATGCGGCCCTTTTATGTGGATCATTATTATCAGTATCACTTCTAGTCATTACAGTTAGAAAAAAGTTTTCTCTTTTTTCTACGAGTAATCATTTATTGAATTTAAATGACTCATTTTTTCTTGGTGAAATCGAATACATGAATGAAAAAAGGGATGTTTTACAAAAAACTTCTTTTTTTTTCCAAAGGAATTATTATAGATCACAGTTGATTCAAAAATTGGATTATTGGAGTTATCGAGTTATTAGTCTAGGATTTATCTTTTTAACCATAGGAATTCTTTCTGGAGCAGTATGGGCTAACGAAGCATGGGGATCTTATTGGAGTTGGGACCCAAAGGAAACTTGGGCTTTTATTACTTGGATCATATTTTCAATTTATTTACATACTCGAACAAATATAAAACTGAAGGGTGCAAATTCAGCAATTGTAGCGTCTATTGGATTTCTTATAATTTGGATATGCTATTTTGGAGTCAATCTATTAGGAATAGGACTACATAGTTATGGTTCATTTACATTAACATCTAATTGAATTCAACAAAAAAGGGGGGTTCTTACAAATAGCAATAAAAGGGTGTACAACGCGGATCAGATAAAAAGGCGAACTGGCGAGAGCCTGTCGAATCCTATTTGAATAGGATTCGACAGGCTCTTTGTCATTGTACCATTTTACAACGAACGTTTTTATAAATCATAAGATTTATAAATTATCTAAAAAAAATTAGATAGAATAACTTCAACCTTTTCAACTGATAGTGAAAGAACAAAATCGGGGTACATACCAATACCGAGTACGGGTAAAAAAATAGAAACCGAAAGAAATAACTCTCGCGGCCCAGAATCAAAAAAATAAGAGTCTGGGCCATTAAATATCTTGTATCCATAAAACATCTGTCGTAACATAGATAATAAATAAATAGGAGTTAATATCATTCCAATTGCCATTACAAAAGTAATTGGAAGTTTTGTCATTAAAAGATATTTTGGACTGGTAATTAGTCCAAAAAAAACTATTAATTCGGCAACAAAGCCACTCATGCCAGGTAATGCAAGGGAGGCCATCGAAAAGCTACTGAACATCGTGAATATTTTTGGCATTGGAATACCTATTCCGCCCATTTCGTCAAGATAAACAAGACGTATTCTATCATAAGTTGTTCCGGCCAAGAAAAAAAGCGCCGCGCCAATAAATCCATGAGAGATTATTTGTAAAAGGGCTCCGTTGAGTCCCATATCTGTGATAGAACCAATTCCTATAATTATGAAACCCATATGAGATACAGAGGAATAGGCTATTCGTTTTTTTAAATTCCGTTGACCGAGAGATGTTGAAGCCGCATAGATTATTTGCATTGCGCCTACTACAATTAACCAAGGAGAAAATATAGAATGAGCATGAGGAAATAATTCCATATTGATCCGAACTAATCCATACGCTCCCATTTTTAATAAGATTCCGGCTAGAAGCATACAAGTACTATAATGTGCTTCTCCATGGGTATCGGGTAACCATATATGTAGGGGTATGATTGGTAATTTGACAGCAAAAGCAAGAAAAAATCCAATATAAAATAGTATTTCCAAGTTCACAGGATAGGACCGGTTGGCTAATATTTCAAAATTTAATGTTGGTTCAGTAGAACCATATAAACCGATACCCAGAACTCCCATTAAAAGAAAAATAGAACCCCCCGCCGTGTACAAAATAAATTTTGTAGCTGAGTACAGGCGTTTTTTTCCTCCCCACATCGATACAAGTAGATAAACGGGAATTAATTCTAACTCCCACATGAGGAAAAAAAGTAAAAGATCTCTAGAAGAAAATAATCCTATTTGCCCACTGTACATTGCTAACATCAGGAAATGAAATAATCGAGAATCTCGAGTAACGGGCCAAGCCGCTAAAGTAGCTAAAGTGGTGATGAATCCCGTCAGTAAAATGGGTCCTATCGAGAGTCCGTCTATTCCTAATCTCCAATGAAAATCCAAAAGATGGATCCATTTATAATCCTCCATTAGTTGAATTAATGGATCATCCGATTGAAAATGATAACAGAACGCATAAGTCGTTAGAAGAAGTTCTAAGATACACGTACATATAGTATACCAACGCATTACTCTATTTCCCCTGTGTGGAAGAAAAAAAATGAAGCAACCCGCAAATATTGGTAAAACTACAATTATTGTTAAGCAAGGAAAATGGTTCGTGGTAAAGACAAGATACACTTGGGCCAGAAAAATCCGTGCTCAATTAAATTTTATTTTGAGCACGGACTTTTTCGATAAAAAAAAAAAAAAAGAAAATGGATTCGAGTAGATTTTTATGGAATGTATCAATAAGCTAGACCCATACTGCGAGTTGTTTCATGCCATAAATAAACCCGAACGCTCAAAAAATCCGTTGGACAGGCGGATTCACATCTCTTACAACCAACACAGTCCTCGGTCCTTGGAGCAGAGGCGATTTGTTTAGCTTTACATCCGTCCCAGGGGATCATTTCTAATACATCCGTGGGGCACGCCCGAACACATTGAGTACATCCTATACATGTATCATAAATCTTTACTGAATGTGACATTGGATCTATACGTTTTTGAACGACATAAATTTTCGGTCTAGTAAACTAACTTATAAATGAATCCTATAGTTAGATACCAGACGAATCAATGAGTGATAAGAATCAATTTACTTCCGAATTGATTTATGAGGGAGACCCAAAATACTTTGATTTCTTATGTTTTTGCAACTACGATTATACCCTACTATAGACATATCAAACCCGCTAATGCGAATTTTAATTTAGTTATTAATATTCAAAATTAGCATTTATATGATTAATACTATTTATTCAACAAATTGGATTGGTTAATACGAGTTGATTTTCTGTTACGATAAATTGATGAAACAATAGCCGATCCAATAGCTGCTTCAGCGGCTGCAATAGTTATAACAAAAATGGAGAAAATATCTCCTCTTAATTGACGATTATCAAAAATATCAGAAAATGTTACAAAATGGATATTAACTGAATTTAATATAAGTTCAAGACACATAAGGGCTCTAACCATATTTCGACTTGTGATTAATCCATAGATACCAATAGAAAATAAATAGGCACTCAAAACAAGTATATGTTCGAGCATCATTAACCAACTCCTTATCCATTTGGATTTATTTTTAATCTGAACAATAATTCAATCGATTCGATTCTAACAAATATGGAATAATGGGATAGATTGGTAAGAGATCAATAGAAAATTAAAGTCTTTTTATTCTATTTTTTTAGACAGAAGTTCAAATTAACGAATTCTAACATTCCTTTTACGTTGATTCTATTTGAATTACTCATTTTAAAGATTTATTATTGA
>JAPKLX010002064.1:0-7500 GCA_026898415.1 Leonotis leonurus | reverse complement strand
TCCCCAAAGTAAAAGATTTCTTCGTTTTTGATAGTTATTTACTTAATTGGTGGATAGGAACATACTCTGGATGAAATCGCGGGGAGTACTTCTTAAGAATTTCTACCAACTTAAAGCCCCAATTCGAATGACTTTTCTATAAAAAATATCCTGTTGGATAATTTACCGAATCTCCATTACTACTCCTTTGTGTATCTTGGTCTTCCTAACCATCCACTCGTTTTTTTGAATCTCTCATTTAGGGTAATATGTCTATCGTAATAGTATAGTAAAAACCCCATATGGTTGATCTTTTGAACCCGCTTCAAGACAAAATGACTAATCAACCAATCTTGGGATAAACAGTCTCGACTGCTTATATGTTTCCTTTCACTTACTTCTTGTACATAGGAAATGAGATTAAATTCCTTTAACAGCAAAATTTTAAGCCGTTTTATTTCACTCATATAACTATCTGGTTTAACCCATCAACTCAATAATGAATAAAAAAATGGATATTCCAATCATTTAACTTTCTTGCTAGAAAGAAACTAAATAGTGGAAATTTTATGTCTCAGCGAATCACACGTAGAGATATTGATAATACACATAGGGTTAATGGGATTTCATAACTAATTGATTGAGCAGCAGCCCTTAATCCACCTAAAAAGGAATATTTATTATTTGATCCATATCCCGACATAAGAAGTCCAACGGGAGCAAGACTTGAAACTGCGATCCATAAAAAAACACCAATACTAAGATCGGCTAGAATAAAACGATAGCTAAAAGGAATTACTGAATAACTTAGTAAAATGGATATGACTGCTATGGATGGCCCGAGACTGAATAAACGAGTATCTCCTCTAGATGGGAGAATATTTTCTTTGAAAAGTAGTTTTATACCATCTGCTAAAGCTTGAAGAATTCCGAAAGGACCCGCATATTCGGGTCCAATACGTTGTTGTATCCCTGCAGATATTTCTCTTTCTAACCAAACAATTACTAGTACACCTAGTGTGATTCCTAATACAAGAATGAAAATAGGGATAAGCATCCATATGATCCCATAGACTTCTTTTAAGGATCCCAATCTGAAAAAAGAGTTGATACCTTGTATTTTTGTTGTATCAATTATCATTTCAACGATCAACTTCTCCCATAATAATATCTATGCTACCTAGTATCGTCATAATATCAGCCAATTTCATTCTTTTAACTAACTGCGGAAGAATTTGCAAGTTGATAAAACCCGGCGGTCTAATTTTCCATCTCCAAGGAAAAACACTCCGATCTCCTATCAGAAAAATTCCTAATTCTCCTTTTGGTGCTTCAACTCTTACATAAAGTTCTTGCTTGGACAATTCAAAAGTAGGAGAAGGTTTTTTACTAATAAATCGATATTCAAAATCATTCCATTCAGGGTCTTTTATTCGATCAAAGCGGCGGTTTTCTAAATTCTCATAGGGTCCCCCTGGAATTCCTTCCAGAGCCTGCTGGATAATTTTTATAGATTCTGTCATTTCGCCAATTCGTACTAAATACCGAGCTAATGAATCCCCCTCTTTTTGCCATTGAATCTCCCAATCAAATTCCTCGTAACACTCATAACGATCAACTTTACGAAGATCCCATTGTATTCCGGAAGCTCGTAGCGTTGGTCCTGATAAACCCCAGTTTAGTGCCTCTTCTCCGCCAATAATGCCTACGCCCTCAACCCGTTCTAAAAAAACAGGGTTCCGTGTAATAAGCTTTTGATATTCCGCAACCCCGGTTAAAAAATAATCGCAAAAATCCAAACATTTATCTATCCAGCCATGAGGTAGATCAGCAGCGACTCCTCCGATACGAAAAAAATTATGCATCATGCGCATGCCAGTAGCAGCTTCAAATAGGTCATATATCAATTCTCGTTCTCGAAAAATATAGAAGAAAGGAGTCTGCGCCCCAATATCTGCCATAAAAGGACCAAGCCATAACAAATGGGAAGCGATACGACTCAACTCCAACATAATAGCTCTGATATAGCTAGCCCTTTTAGGTACTTGAATATTCCCTAGCTGTTCGGGCCCGTTTACGGTTATTGCTTCTGTGAACATAGTAGCTAAATAATCCCAACGTGTTACATAAGGCAAATATTGTATAATTGTTCGATTTTCCGCAATTTTCTCCATCCCTCTATGTAAATAACCCAATACCGGTTCACAGTTAATAACATCTTCACCGTCGAGAGTAACGATTAGTCGAAGAACACCATGCATTGATGGGTGGTGAGGGCCCATATTGACTATCATGAGGTCTTTTCTTGTAGTTGGTGGAATCATAAGTTTTTCTCGAGTCATTCTTCCATGCATTGCTGAAAGTAAAAAGAAAGAATTTCATCAAAATTTAAACGACTAAGCTCAAATGGTCTCACGCTTCAAATTAACGAGTTTTTATCTCTCGAATATCCAACCCCCCAATTAATTCTTTATAGCGCCCCCTATTTCTTTTTGACAAATAGGCCAGCAGCCGTTGACGTTTTCCCAAAATTTTTCGCAAACCTCGCTGAGATGAAAAGTCTTTTTTGTGCAATTCCAAATGTGAAGTGAGTTTCCTTATTTTAGTGGTGAAACTGAATACTTGAAATTCAACAGACCCCCTGGTTTCTTTATTTTCTTTTTCAGAAATAAGCGAAATCGATGAATTTTTTACCATAAAAAAACGCCCCTTGCCCTTTTTACAGATATGGATTTTACCGATCAGTAATAATAATAGTGCCATTAATTTTAATGTGGTATATACAAGAATCTAATCCAAATTTCTTTATGAACTCCTAATTTCCTGAATTGAAATCAATCCAATTTTAAATTGGTTTCTATAGGAATAGAAAAGGTTGGTACATTTTTGGATCGAAGAATTTAGACCTAAAATAAAGAAAGTTCCGTTGATTCATTTCGAGATCGAATTCAGACACTATTCATTTGATATTGGATACTAGAATGAAATGTGAGATAAGACATGCGATCCGTGTATTTGTTTGCTTTCATATATCCTATTATATATATAGGGTTATAGGATATACAGACAAAGTCTATTATCCAAAAATTTTCAATCGTGGATACATCTGTATCCTTAACATAGCGAAACGGCTGCCGTTATCGGTATCAAACCAATAACGATTCATACAAGCTAAATCTTCTAATCGATAATTAGGCCAAAGAAAGAGCTTTAATTTCATTAATTGATTTTTATCTCTATCAAGATGGTTATTGTTATTGCTGTTTTTTACGTTCCAAAAAACCTGATTTTGGCCTATATAATTTATCTTTTTTGAATTGAAACAAATTAGAATTCTCAATTTTCTACGACGTCTAAAGGATAAAATATTTTCGGGAACAAGTAAATCCAAATGATTTTTGTCTCTATTTCCAGTTATTCTTTGATGTAGTGAAATAGTTTCATCCAAATTATTGTTATAAGTATGTCCTTGCTCTTCGTATTTTTGATGCTTATTCTTATGAACCAACGAAATACCCACGGCTTGATACATAAAAAATTGCCCATCTTTTTGTTCAGACAGACGAATGGGTTCTAGAATAAATACTGCCTTCTTCATAAATTCTGAAAGAGTTAAATTCTTATTAATCATCATTATATCCAAACTCATTTGTTTCTTTTGAATCGAGGATATAGTAATTTTTTGTGAATCTATCAGTTTACGCAGGAGACAATATACATTGATATTATTGATCATTCTTTCATTCAAAGTCTCATCCCATCGCAATTGAAAAAGCAAATAACGTTTCAGGAACAAACGGAGTTCTGCTTTCGTGTATTGTTTTTTATTTTTCCCTTTTTTCATGTTCGATCTTGCATAATTTTCTTCAATATCTTTTTGAGGTGCAAGAACGGATCGTCCCTCTCCTCGACTTGTCGGTTCCTTTTCTTCTGGATTTCGATGTGATGCTATCAAAAAATTGTCTTTTTCGTTGAGCTTTTTATTTTCACTTCTATTTAAATTTAATAGAAGTAATTGGCTTGGTATAAACCAAGGTTTGATTTTATATGTCTTATAAAGTAACAAAAATTCTGGGAAGAACCAAAGTTCCAGATTGGATATGGGATGCTTTAGCATTTTTTCATTCATTCCCATCCAATCGCAAAACCCCTTGTGAGAGTTTGGTAAATTGATCTCTGGGATCTTAAGAGAAAAAAAATCTTTTTTAGAAATTATTTGAGAATTTTTAGTACGAATTTGAGTATTTTGATTCCTATTGGTATCGATTATGATCCAGGCCTCAATACCGACTTTTTGTATAAGATCAAATTTTAAAATTTGCCAATCCCAATATTTTCTATCGGCCGGTTTTTCCGTATGGATCCTTCCTAGATCCTTTTTAATAGGGATGTTCTTCAGCATATCAAAAAAGTTTTTTTTAGGCGTGTTAGAATAAATTTCTTGGTTCATATTTCCTTGAAAGGGGGATCCATAAAAAAAGCATTCCGTTTTCTTTTCATAATGAATAAATTTATATGATAAAAGATCAGATCGATAGTATTTTAGAAAATTCTCTTTTTGATTAGATAATGAATATACTTCAAATTGTTTTTTGGAATTCATTAATGGGTTTTTTTCATATGAATCCCGTTTGCTAAAATTGGCCTTTTTAGCTATATGATGCTGACGAAATGTATTTCGCCATTTTTCTGGTATTAATCTAGACCATCCAATCTGCGATAAATGGTATTGATAATGTCCTCTTAACCAGCTTTTCCGTAGATTCATTTCATAACTCGGAAGTTTGTTATCTGTTGATTTCGAATCAAGCATTCCTTGTGTTTCAAAAGAATCCTTTATTTTAGCTTTAAGGAAAAAGGGGATTCCTTGATATTGAACAATAAATCTTAACGAGTTACTAACTTGGATTTTTCCTAATTTGGAAAATACATAGGGTTGTGTCCCGTAGGATAATTCATAAAAAATATGTGAATTCGATTTAATATTCCTAATATTATCAAGTGCCTTCATTATACTCGAAATAGATCGAATTGGAGTTTTTTTATTAATTCTTTCTTGTTTTCTTTCATTATTGTAAATGGATTTATCAATAATTTTTTTTTTTAATTTAAGAAAAAGTTCTGTATTTATTCTGGGAATATTAATGATATATATAAATATATCTGTGTATATTTTTTCAATGAAACATTTTACAAAAGGGGATAATTTACAGATTAATCGAGCAATTTTTCTTTTTAACATTTGCTGTTTTTCTAATTTTTTAGCATTATAACTTGTAGGGCTAAGATTATTTAGTCTTGGAGTTACTTTTTTTTTCTCTTTTGTGATTCTTTCTATTTGATTTAGAATTGTACTTGTTCTATCAGTCAGATCCTTCAGTTTTTTTTCTGTCAATGAAGAGTTTGCCCAATTCGGAGATGCAATTTGAATTTGACTAAATGATTCGGGAATTATTTGATTGTTTATTATGGAATCTTTTTCTTCTTTAATTTGGCTTGATTTATCGACTCCGATGTCTTTTAATCTAAATAATAGAATTGGATTTACTTTTGAAAGTTCTTTTATTATTCTTTTTCTAAAAAAAAACCTTTTGATACCCCATTTTTTTGTTTCGTTTGAAACTTTTCGAAGTAATTTTCTTTTTACTTTGAAAACTGTTCGAACTCGAAAATACTTCTTTTTAAATTTTCCAATTTTTCTTTGGAATTCCTTTAAAACGGGTTTAAAAAAGGAAGGTTTTTTTCGGGGTAAACCAAAGGGGAGTTCAGTTTCCAGTCCCCAAACGGTTAAAAAACAAGAATCGCCTATTTCTTTTTTCTTTTTCATTAGACCTTTCTGCGAGGATCGTAGTTTCCATTTTTGCGAAGGTTTCAGACAGAAAGGAAATAAGATTTTTATTTGAATACCCTCTGTCAACCAATTTTTTGGAAATTCTGTTTCGGATAATGGAATACCATGATAGGTGCATTTAATATAGATCTCTTTATTCCATTCGTGGAAATCCTCAGACCATTCAGGACGTTGCAATAGGAATATACGTCCAATATTTTTGGCAATTATCAATGAGGGGAATAGAATATATTTTCTAAAAATACAGTGAGTTAGTAACACGCAACTTCTTATTGTTTGCGCAAATGGAAAACGATTCCAATCCTCTGAGATTTTTATTCGTGCTTTTTCCTTTCTTTTGTTTTGTTCTTTTGTATACTCTACAAGTTTGAATGCCTCCCCTTTATCCAATCCATTTTTTAAAATTAGTTTAATCAGCCCGGAAATATTAAAAGAAAAGAGAGGGGATTTTTGTACTCTCCCCAAAAAAAGGGGGGACTTCACATTTGCTTGAGATAATTCGAAAATAATAACTTTACGCCTTTGAGCGCGCATAGAACCTTTGATTATACCACGCCGAAAGTCTGATTGTTGTGAATAGCGTATTAAAGTCACGTCGGTTTTTATATTGGACATTTTACTATTCGTAGTTTTAGGAGTCTCCTTGGTAGGAGTCAAAATGACTATACGCTTGCCCCTTCTTGAACGAATTTGATGACCTATTGGTATGTCTTCTTTATATTTTCTTGATTGTTGTTCTAAATCGGTGATTAATTTGTATGACCAGCGCGGGACTTTTTTATTGATTTCTTGTATTCTAATCGATTTTCTGTTAATTTTTTGACCATTAGCATTAGTTACAATTTTATTTAAATTTAATAAATAGTTAAAATATTTTGTTTCCTTTTGAGAATCTATTTTTCCTTCTGAAAAAAAATAAAGCCTACTCGGATTTCGATTTGTAGATCCTGATTCTTTAACAAATTTACTCATGAAAGTTAAAAAATGAACAATTTCATTAACAATTTCTGTTGATAATGACTTTTTCTCAAACCTATTTCTTTTTTGTTCAAATTCTTGGTAATCAGTATCCGGCAGAAGTATACCATGAATCCGATTTATCCCAAACCGATCGAGGCCATTTTCTAGCAAAGTTTTTTTTAGGGTTGAGGGCGAAGGGCTTTTGTAGATTGTTTTCCGATGTGATCTGTTCAGGAAAGGATCATACCTTTTTACTAAGTATTCTTTTGTAGAATAGTTATTACACAATTGAGTCCGTGTTTCGAGTATATTCAAATAACTATTTTCTTTGTCTAAAGTTTTAATTCGATTTAGAAACTCGTTGTTCAAACTTTTCTCTTTTTGCTTGTTGGTATAAACCCAAGGGTTGTAGAGTTCATTAAATGCAAATTTTTCGATTGTAGGCGGGGATATCCTTTTTTTTATCATTTCCAAAAAAATGGATAAACTTGGAGGATATGTAAAAGAGATTCTTTCTTTTCCATCACTTTCACATATATCAAAAAAATATTGTGACATCTCATTTCTGACAGCCTTATCAAATCGTTTATTTTTTATGTATCGAAATGGTCGATTCCATCGTTTCGAATCAAAAAGAATAGTTACAAGAGGTTTGTCAAAGAAAATTAGTTCTTTGTTTTCAGTTTTTTGATCAAATATTTTCAATCTTG
>JAPKLX010002958.1:0-11746 GCA_026898415.1 Leonotis leonurus | reverse complement strand
GAGAACATCATCAAAACTTAGAATATTTGTGGGGTTCCCAACAATTTCCCTCTTTTTGATGATGTCAAAACCACACTTAGATGGCATACTCAAATTAGCATGTATCATGTTCTGAAGTGGTTAGCTATTTGTTATTTAAGTTAAATAACAGTAAACATTAGAAAGATAAGAGAACTCCAAATTCATTGATATATGAATTGATGAGTACAAAAGATCAGCAGAGAGTCAAGAGCAGAAGATAAGAAATAAGAACTATCTAAGAGAACCATCTAGCTGCTCCGCCCTTCTTCATCTTTTCTCTCTGTGCGTCGGATACCAGCTGGATGCTCTCATAGATACCATCTCTCACCCTGGCATAGTTTGGATCATGGTTGTCGATTTTATAGCCTTTGATCTTTGCCAGTTGATTGATGTAGTTCAGAATATACGTCTTATCTGGAAGATTGCTGCCTGGTATAGTTGGGCAGATCATGTATTCCTTCTCTGGTGCCTTGATCTGGATTTTGGCGTCTGCTGCTGCTGTTCTGATTCTTTGAATAAGTTCTTGATCTCTGAAATTCTCCAGGTAGCGGTTAAAGTCTTCATCTGGGGTAGATTCAGAATATGTAGGCTCTTTCAAAAAGTATCTGTTCAGTATGAAGCCTTGTTTGACCTTTTCCCAGTCAGTTTGGTCATTCTCTGGAACCCATGCGTCAGTTGGTGTCTTCTTTTGCAGGGATGGGTTCCAGGAGAATGGTTTCTTCTTTTTCTTCTTGGGCTGGGTGGTCGAAGCAGATGATTGTTGCTGCGATTTTTCTGTAGATGAGGGCGAAGAGAAGGGAGTTTGAAATGACTTTTCTTTGGCTTCCTGAGCCGCTATTTTCCTCTCTCTCTCTGCCTGATCTTTGTAAAATTGAGTTCTGAATATTGGGTCACATGCCTGCTCCATGCTGACTCCAAATAATAGCAACTCAGCAATTTGATCACCCTCGTCTATCGGCTTCTTGCCTTTGTCTTTTGAAGATTGTTGTACATCAGAAGCTGGGGGTTGGGATTGTTCTGTTCCAAGCAAAGTGGGATCTGGTCTTGGTGGTGTGGTTGGTCTAGGTTGAGTTGGTGCTGGTGTTTCTGTTTCAGTTTGTACCACTTCTATCTCTTCTGTCCTTAAGCTCTTTCTACTATCTTTACTTCCTTTGCCTTTGCTTTCTGATATTTCCCCCTTTTTGACATCATCAAAGAGGGTTGATATAAGTGTACGTAAAGAGGCAATTTCTTCTGTCATTTTTGCCACTTTATCCTCAGCATCAGCCTTATACCCAAGCAGTAGATTAACTGTCTGATCAGTAGCATTAAGTTTCTGCTCAAGCCTGCTGTTTAGTGTTGACAGAGTCTTGTCATATGTTTCTTGGAGTTCTTCAACGGCAGTGATACGAGTGACTTGCTGCTCGTACTCTTCGGGGTTGGGGTAGAGAAGGTCATTTAAGACAGCGACCTGGTTTTTCCGCATCAGCTCCACAAATTTCTCATTTTCAAAATGAGCTAGTTGGGAGTGGATGGACAGGTCAGTGTCTTCCTTCAGGTGAGCAGCAAGTTGAATGCCTTTCTGTGCTACGGCAACATCAATGGTTTCTTTTTGTTTAGCCAGAAGATCAGCTATCAATTCAGTGGCCTTGTCTGCTTTTTCGTCTATTCCAGTTAGACGGAGATTGATCTTGTTCTGGTTAGCTTCAGTTGCGGCTCTATCATCATCCATCTTTTTATTAAGGTCATCCCTGATTTTTCTGAGTTTACCTCTGAGGTCCTTGTCCATGTCGTTGACGTAGTTCTTCTGGTGTCGGTTGAAGTCAGAAAGAATCTGGGTGGCTTTCTCCTGGATTGAGTTGCAGACATCGGTCATGTGGTCTTCAACTCTAAGAGTAATCAGATTATCCAGCTGAAAGTTGTTGAATGTGTTGGGCTCTCTTTCCAAGAGTTCTTCCATGGTGTAAAAGTTGACGTGTTTCTTCAACTTCTGTGCAACGCCATGGGTATAAATTTCATTGCTTGGTTCTCCGCCAATGTGCTGGCCTACTGGTTCATCATCGCCGGAGTCAAGATCGATGATGGGAGTTTTCTTGGGAGACTGTCTGGATGAAGTTTCTCCCTGTGCTGGTTGATGGTGTGTGGGAACAGATTCTGGCATCTGGACCTCAGGTTGTGGTGTTGGCAGATCAACCTTCAGTGCTGCTGCCTCCTGCTTCATGAGGCTCGAGATAAGTTGTTGATATTCTGCTCTCACTTCATGAACTGTGGAAACTTGGAGTAGATTGAGTAGGATGGCCTCTTCTTTCTTTAAGTCGTCAATGGTCTTGAGTTGAAGCAGAGCATCAAAAATGTAGTACTCGCTGTCTTTAACCAACAAGTAGAACTTGACACGTTTTGCTGCATCCAAACTTTCTGGTAGAGATTGAATACCAGGAAAGGCTTGCAGCACCGAGTGTTCTGCTTCATTCTCAAGCAGATGGATGACACTTTCTGCCTGACGCTTCCTCTCTTCTTCCTCATCAACTGACTCTCCTTCCTCTTCATCTTCACTTATCCTTTCCATTCTGTTGGGAGAAGGGGTAGCTGTTCTGGCGGGAGAAAAGTCTTTCTCCGGATGTGGAATATGACTTGTTTCTGGTTCCACATCAGCAGCGGGGTTCTCTGCTTGTTCTGATGTTGCTTGTGGTGCCTCTGTTTCTTGTTCTGTGTGTGCTGGCATATCTGATTATTCTGCTGTTTGTGCTGGTGGTGAAGAGGGCTCTTGCACTTTCTGGAGTCTCCTTTTCTTTTGTTTTGGCAGGGAAGCAGAAGTTTCTGTCTCAACAGAACTTCCTCGCTTACGTGCTGCCTTTTCTTTGACTACCTTCTCCTTCTTCTTCTCCACACCTTTAGTAGGTGGAACCCATGCAGGGTTGGAACTACCGACTTCCAGTGCGGCAACACGATGCACCTCATCTGGTATCTTGTTGAAGAATTGTGGTGCTAGTCCCAGAGACATTTCCAGCTGGTGTTGGTCCTTTGGAATAGAGTGATTAATGTTGTATTCCTCAGCATCATCCCAGACTTTCTGCTTGAAGAATCTTTCCACCATCAAACTGATCTTGGTGGAGTGTCGGAGATTTCTTCTAACTTCCACCGAGGTTCCTCTGCCCCTGCTGTCCTTGGTGTAAGTGACCAACTTGGCTTCCTTAGCCATCAGCTCAAACAAAATTCTGCTCCAGTTGATTCGAAGGTTGAGTACAACAGCTGTGAGAATTCTGAATTTCTCCGGGGTCACTTGGTCATATGTTCCACTGTGATTCAGAAAAATCCTTTGAACCAGTTCTAGTAGTAACTTGAAACCTGGTTGAAGTAGAGATCTCTGAAACATTCTTCCAGTATATTTTATCGGTATCACCATTACTATTTCCACTGCTTCTTGCAGTTGTGCAGAAGTGATCTCTTCCAAGGATAGGCCTTCATCCTTCAATCTGTAGGTCTGGTTGATCATCTCAATCACGTTGTATGGGGTTTTGCTTGTTCTATCCCCGATTGACATCAAAACATTAGCTTCAAAGCCATGTTTGTCACTCTGCCATGTCAGATAAAAAGAGGCTACTTGTTTTGCCAGAAACATTTTGGGGTGCCCAGTAACGATATTGCAAAAACCTTTGCAGCGTGTAACCATGGCAAAAATTTCTTCGAGTTTTCGAAAACCATGGGTGTTAAGAACAGCATATGGTTCAGGTGAAAGAAACTTCTGAACCTCAGCAATGTGTTGGAGAAATAATGAAGTTTGTGGTGCCATGTTCAACTCACAAAGTGATTGTGAATAGAGTTTGCAGAGAGATTTAAGAGATGCTTAAGTGCTTAAGAAGAGTAGTGCTCAGTGCGATGAAGGTGAAGGTGAACAGTTCTGAGATGTATATCGCATATATATAACGATAAATAAGGAAGATGAAGGAGGTAAATAAGTAAAAGATAGGCTGAATATCTTCCCTTTTTAGATTTTCCCGCTTCTTTCTTTTATTTTGCCGCGTTTACTTGCGTGTGATGTACGCTCTAGATTCTAGGGTTGAAGAATAGCGCGTGCAAATCTTTTCCTTCAGAGCAACTTTCCTTTTTCCTGTTTTCGCAGGGATTTTCTCGATCACAGTTCCCAAAGGTGGGCTAATCATCATTTAAGATAAAGATTTTTGTAAATCTAGATCAAAAAGGTAACTTTTTCAGACTGTAATCTTGGGTATTGATTGTACGGAGTGACATCATGTCTCTTAAGACGCTTCCGATTCGTAGAAAATTCCCCCTTGACTTAGTAATTAAGAATTAGATTCCACGTGTCACTTTCTTCAGATTAGGCATTATGGTTATTTTAATGACTTTCTGATGTCAATCTTCTGTTAGCTTTCTGTTGTCAACTATCTGGTAGTCTTCTGTTGTCAGCTATCTGGTGACCTTCTGTTGACAGCTCTCTGGTGACCTTCTGTTGTTCTCCATCTAGACTTAGTAAACCAAGTTTACCACATAGCATCTTAAACCTTTCTTCTGGTAATGCTTTAGTTAAAATATCAGCACGTTGGATATCTGTATGAATCTTCTCGATCTGGATGTGTTTTCTCTCCACATGATCTCTAATAAAATGGTGTCTCACATCAACATGTTTGCATCTTGTATGAAGTACTGGATTCTGTGTTATAGCTATTGCACTTGAACTATCACAGAATATTGGTATCTCTTTTACTTCGATCTCATAGTCCTTTAGTTGCTGCTTCAACCATAGGATTTGTGCACAACAACTTCCAGCAGCCATATATTCTGCTTCTGTTGTTGATGTGGCAACTGATGTTTGTTTCTTTGAAAACCAAGATATCAACTTGTTTCCAAGAAACTGACACGTTCCAGAAGTAGACTTTCTGTCTAGTTTGCATCCAGCATAGTCTGAGTCTGAATAGCCTGTAAGCTCAAAGTTATCATCTTGTGGATACCAGAGACCAATGTGAGTTGTTCCTTTAAGATATCTAAGTATCTTTTTGGCAGCTTCCATATGTGATTCTTTAGGATTGGCTTGATATCTAGCGCATACTCCAACTGCATAGGTGATATCTGGACGACTTGCAGTAAGATATAACAGAGAGCCAATAATTCCTCTATATTGTGTAATGTTTGCTGGTTTTCCTTCTGGATCTGGATCTATCTTCCCATTGGTTTGCATTGGAATTTTAACTGTTCTGCTGTCTTTCAGCCCAAACTTGACTAGCAGATCGTTGATGTACTTTGCTTGATTAACAAAGATACCATCTGGTAGTTGCTTTACCTGCAGACCTAAAAAGAAATTCATCTCACCCATCATGGACATTTGGTATTTGTTCTTCATTAGTTCTGCAAATTTGTCACACAGATAGGGAGATTGTGATCCAAAGATTATGTCATCGACATATATCTGGACTAACAGAATGTGTTCTTTGACTTTGATGACAAACAGTGTCTTGTCAACAGAACCTCTTCTGAAGCCTGATTCCAGTAGGAATGTTGACAATGTTTCATACAACGCTCTGGGTGCCTGTTTCAAACCATAGACAGCTTTAGCTAGTCTATATACTCTCTGATCAGGATTCTCTTCTTCAAAACCAGGTGGTTGCTCAACATACACTTCTTCTTCAAGTATGCCATTTAGGAATGCACTTTTAACATCCATCTGGTATACTTTAAATCTTTTGTATGCAGCATATGCTAAAAATAGTCTAATTGCTTCCAATCTGGCCACAGGTGCAAAAGTCTCATCGAAGTCGATATTTTCCTGTTGATTGTATCCTTTTGCAACAAGTCTAGCCTTGTTTCTGACTACTTCTCCGTTCTCATCTCGTTTGTTTTTGAATACCCATTTGACACCTATTACTCCCTGATGTTTTGGTCTATCTACCAGATACCAGACTTGGTTTCTTTTAAACTCATTGAGTTCTTCTTGCATAGCTATGACCCAGTCTGCATCTCTAAGTGCTTCATAAGTATCAGAGGGTTCAACACGTGATAGATAGCAACTGAGAAGTGCACTTTCTCCATGCATTCTTCTAGTTCTCACTCTATCTGTTGGGTTCCCAACAATCTGTTCAGAAGGATGGTTTTCTTGAATCCATTTCCTTCTGCTAGATATCTCTTCTTCTGATATCTCAGGTTCTGGTTCATTTGCTGGGTCCTCGAATTCTGGATGAGATGTTTGAAAAGGATTTTCAGCTTCTGATTCTTCTTGATCATTATTCCAATCATTCGTATCTCTTGATTCTTCGGGTTGATCTGGTTCTGGTTCATTAGTATTGTTTCCTCCTTCTGGCTGATTGTGTTCTGGTATAGTCAGAGATGTCAGTTCTGTTCCCCCTTGCTGTAAGCATACTGCTTCAGCATTGTTTGGAACTTCAACATCATTCTCTTCTGGTGTATTCCAGATTAGAATATCTTCTAGCAGAATACCTTCTGCTTTCTGATTCTTGTTCTGGTCTTGTATTTGATCAACACCTAGGTCTCTGTCACTGATAACAGATTCATCGAAAACAATATGAGGTGTTACTTCCACAATGTGAGTCCTCTTGTTGTAAACCCTATAAGCTTTGCTAACACCAGAATATCCTAAGAATATTCCTGGATCAGCTTTGCTATCAAAGGTTTTCAACTGAGATTTCCCATTATTGTGAATGTAACATAGACAGCCAAAAGAGCGAAAATAATGAATCCTGGGTTTTCTGTTGTTCCATATCTCGTAGGGTGTCTTCCCATGTCTGATGGTAACAACTGATCTGTTCTGTGTGTAGCATGCTGTATAGATGGCTTCCGCCCAAAATTTCTTTGGTAATCTGGTTGAATTTAGCATAGTACGAGCTGCTTCCTTTAATGATCTGTTTCTTCTTTCAACTACCCCATTCTGTTGAGGTGTTCTGGCTGCAGATGTCTGATGTGTAATTCCCATCTGGTTGCAGTAATCCTCAACCTTATGGTTTAGGAACTCTGTTCCACGATCTGTTCTGATGGTGGTAACAGAAACTTCCTTTTTCTTGGTGATTTTGTTAAAAAAGTTTGGCAGTTTCTCCAGAGTTTCTTTCTTCTTATACAGGAATATAACCCAAGTAAATCTTGAATAATCATCAATGATGACCAGAGTGTATTTCCTACCATTTATACTTAATGGTTTAACTGGACCAAATAAGTCTAAATGTAGTAACTCCAATATTCTAGTTGAGCTCTGGACAGATTTGCTGGAAAAAGATGTTCTGGTTTGCTTTCCAGCTTGACATGCTTCACAGATGTGATTCTTGTCATATATTTGATCTGGTAGTCCTTCAACTAGTTTTTCTCGTGCAATCTTATTGATTGACGTGAAATTGAGATGGCTTAATCGTTTATGCCACAGCCAACTAGTTTCTGAAACTGTCTTAGTGACTAGACATGTCTCAATCTGGTTGTCCCATTGCACAATGTATAATCTATCCTGCAATTTCCCGATAAGGAGTATCTCATCTCCTTCCTTGTTCTTAACCAAACAATTGTTAGCATTGAAAACAATCTGATTACCATTGGTACAAAACTGACTTACAGAGAATAGATTGTGGCTGAGACTTTCAACATATGAGACATTTGAAATGGTGGTCTTGCCAACTTTTATGTTTCCATATCCTCTGGTATATCCTTTTGAATTACATCCAAAAGTGACATGAGGTCCTGGTTTCTCTATGTAGTCTGATAGTAGGTTCTTGTCACACGTCATGTGTTTTGAACAGCCACTATCTATGATCCAGATTGCTCCTTTTGCTACCTTGTACCTTCTTGCAGTTTTCTGATCCTGCAATTAAATACCCTTAGCTACCCTTCAATATCTGGGTGCTTGGTTATTAGCAATGTTCCCTTTCGAATCCAGAACATTTTTGGGTTGGGGACAGCAATATAATAGGTAATAATATTTCCATCATTATCAACTTTTGATACAGAATGAAATATAGATGGATGGTATCTCTTTATTTCATTATTCTTCAATCTTTTATTTGTAGATGTTGTCATGTTGACATTCTGGTTGGGTAATGTCCTGTTGACATTCTTTTTGTGAACTCTTTCTGTGTAACTTGCTGGTTGTTCCATTACTTGATGGAACTGTCTGTTGCTGGTCTGTTTTACCATCATCTTCTGTGGTTGTTCTTTCTTGTTTCTGAGATTTATCACCTGATCTGGAATCTGTTTCCTTTCTGGTACGAATTTCATGGTGCTAGAGGATTTCTCTGAATGACCTGGATATCCTAATCCAGATGTACCCTGTTGTTGAATGTTGATTAACAGCTTGACACGTTCATCACTCTTGTATATCATTTCCTTCCCTTTCTTTATCTTCTCTTCAGCAACGTTGTTTCTTGTAATGAGATCTTTGACCTTAGAATTTAGCGAGTGAATCTCATTGTCTTTTCCTTTAATCTGTTCTTCCAGATCAGCAATTTGAACAGCGAACTGTGTATTAGCAGTATTCAGTATCTGTTCTGTTTTCTTCATCCTTTCATTCTCTTCAACTACTTCTTTGAATAATCTCTTGATGCTCGAGTTGCTTTTGAACATGTCATTGACTTCATCCCAAGAGTATTCATCTTGATCTTCTATTTCCTGTTCCAGATCAGTATTATTTGAAGAGTTAGAGTTGCAGGATTTTACCTCTACATTATCTAGACCGTTGTCTAGTCCTGCAAAGCATTCATCCCAGTCTTCTTCTTCTTTGGCAAAGAATGCTTCATCATCTTCTGTTGAACTGTCAGATAGATGACTTGAGCTGGAATCTTCTTCTTCTTCTTCTTCTTCTTCTTCTTCTGCTATCATGGCTTTGCGTTGAGCTTTTAGTTTTCTGTCTCTCTTAGCTCGAAGTTCTTCTCTTTGGCTTTTAGATAGGTCAGGACAATCTGTTTTGAAATGACCTGTTCTCCCACAACCATAACAAGTATAGTCAGTAGGATTAGTTATTTTACTATTGCTTCTACCTTCTGTTTTGTCATCAGATCGTTCTGTTTCTTTGTTCTTCGGGTATCTACTCTTGTTGTCTTTGTAGAACCTACGATACTTTCTTGATCTGACTTCCATCTTGTCCATTCTCTTTGCAATCATTGAGAATTCTTTGAGTAAATTATCATATCCTCCTTCTGCTTGTGTAGCAGATGATGCTGATTCATCTATTTTGCATTTCGCTTTGAAGGCAGTCTCTTTCTCCTTCTTTGTGCTATTCTCGCTCTTCTTGCTGGAAGAGTAATCTGGTCCGTGAATTCTTCTGATGTCACATTCATGGACAGCAAGATGATCAAACAGTGCTTCTACAGATAGATCATTAAAATCAGCACGTAGAGGTTGCATAGCTGAATAAATTTCCCAGCTTGGTGGTAGAGCTCTAAGAATCTTGAGATTCTTCTCTCTCTGTGTGTATTTATTCTTTTTGAAGGCAGATACTTCAAGTAGTACTTCAATGAATCTGTTCTTCATCTGCTCGATGGTTTCTCCAGGTTTCATCTTGAATTCATCGAACTTGTTACATGCTAGTGATAGCTTGTTCTCGATCATTGCTTCAGATCCTAGACTGAGATCTCTCAAGGCTTCCCACATTTCTTTGGCAGTATCAAGATCTTGGATCTTAGCCAGATGGACTCCTTTTACAGTACTGGAAATAACTCCTTTAGCAAAATCATCAAGATTTGCTTCTCTTCTTTCTTCAGAAGTATACTTTCTGGGGTCTTTCAGTACAGCTTCCTTGACTACTCCTGTTTCTGTGATACGAGAAGTTTCTTCTGTAATGGCTAAAGGTCCTTCTTCTATTACCTTCCACATTAAGCAGTGATGAGCTTTGAGACACATCTTGATTCTGAAACTCCACTCCCTATAACCTTGGATGGAGAATTCTTCGCATGCCCTGATAACAGATGATTCCATAATGACAGATAGGATGCAGATGATGAAAAGATTTTCTAGATCTATTCAAGTAGACCACGCAGGTATTAACCTTGTGAAAACAAAACAATGGTCAGTTTGAACCACTGCTCTGATACCACTTGTTGGTCCTGAAAGAGAAAGGTTTGGTGTATGGGGGGGGATACACCAAATACAAACTTTTCAGTTTACTTGACTAATTAAATCAGAGAGATGTAAGCTTTCTGAAACACAGATTGCTCAAGGTGATAGAACAGATTGATTTTCTAATCGATCTTGTCTTATCCAGGTAAAGTCTCTCAAGTGAGTTATACAAGGCAGAGAGTAAGTTTAGACTTAAACTCTAACAGTGTATCGTGTGCGGAATAATGGTGGACTTAGTCGGTGCTCTTGTTATGAAAATCTTTAGAGAACTTAACCAAGTATTTAGAGAATTGATTAAGAAATGCAGCTTGAATGAGTATGACAGATAGAGAATAAAAAACAACTGAAAATAAATGCAGAAAATAAATAACGCAGTTGTTTTACGTGGTTCGGGAAACCCCCTACGTCCACGGTCTAATCCAAATTGGATTAGATATCCACTACTAGGATACTCTTCTTATTTATACTCGCTGAGAACGAGCCACAAGTTTCAATTACAAACCTTATTGAAACTTATGCACGAATAAGGGTCGTGTCCCTTTACAACTTACAGAAAACTATTGTAAAACAGGATTTCTTCACGTTAATCCACTAGAAAACTACTAGCTAGCAAAGATCTCCTTCCTCTCTCGATAAGACAGACTTGAATCGAGGTGTGATTGCGATCATGAACGGTTTGAAGCTTTTTGTCTAATTGTGAGGTAGAATCCTTGAGAATATTTCTGCAGTATATCGTTGGCGTTTTTTTTTCAGACTTTGAAACTTCAAACATATATAGGCTCTGAATTTGAAATTCTAGCCGTTTGTTGATTGGCGTGATTTGATTTGTGAATTGCCAATCAATCATATCTCTTCTTTCCTTGTAGAGTCGTTGATTGAATCTTCTATGAATGGTAAGCATATCATCTGTGATTACTTTCCTTCTGGGTGTCAGTCAGTGATTCTCTTTCCAAATCTTGATGAACTGATATCTTAGATATATTTGGTTCAGCTCATTCTGTTCTGTTTTGAACCTTCTGGCTTAATGCCTTTCTGGTTGAGCGCTAGTTAGATACTTAGTATCTTTCTGGTCCTAGTGCCTTTCTGGTTGCACACTGATTGGACATTCTCTGGTTGTAATATCTTTCTGGTCGAGCGCTAGTTAGACACTTTCTGGTTTAGTGTCTTTCTGGTAGAACACTGGTTAGACATCTTCTGGTTGAAGTGCTTTTCTGGTTGGACACTTGCTGGTTCAATTTTCTGTTCGAGACATCTTCCATCTTTCTGGTTGAAGCCTTTCTGGTTCAACTTTCTGTTAAAGTTGACTTGCTCCATTTTGTGACTTGCTGGTTTGAGATTCTCTGGTTTAGTATTCTGTCTGTGTCTTGCTGGTTTGAGATTCTCTGGTTTAGCATTCTGTCTGTGACGATTTGCTAGTTTCAACTTTCTGTTGAAGTTGTCTTGCTCCAGCTTTGAGACTTGCTGGTTTCACTTTCTGATAAAGTTTGACTTGCTTTAGCTTTCTGTTTGTGACTTGCTGGTTTTAAACTTTCTGTACAACACATCTTTCATCTTTCTGGTTTGAATTGGTTTCGACTATCTGGTTTATAGAAACCAAAAGAAATGATACAGAACATGAATAATGCCAAGTGTGTGTTTGAGAGAACATCATCAAAACTTAGAATATTTGTGGGGTTCCCAACAATTT
>JAPKLX010000376.1:147486-200115 GCA_026898415.1 Leonotis leonurus | reverse complement strand
CCCCCCCCCCATACACCACACCTGCTCTCCCGGGACCCAACAGGAACTACTCAAGGTGTTCCAGAAAGTGGAAGCCAACATGCCACTTGTGACTGCACTTGTGACTATGCCAAGATGTGCAAAATTCCTTAAGGAGCTATGTACCAGGAAGATGCAGTACCCTGACAAAACAAGATTTCTAATCGGAGAGAATGTCTCTGCAGTGCTCAAGAAGGATTTTCCAGTCACGTGCGAGGATCCAGGGATGTTTTATATCTCATGTGTGATAGGAAATTCCAGCATTGATCAAGCCATGCTAGTGTCTTGAGCACCTAAATGGGGGATGCTCTTTGAGCTAATGTGTGATGCCAGCCAAAGGAGCAGTGCTGGGCCAGAGGATTGGCAAGGAGAGCCATGTAATTTACTATGCTTCGAAGACACTTACCGGTTCCCAGATCAACTATACCACCACGGAGAAAGAACTGCTTGCCGTGGTATTCGCCCAAAGCAACCAGTACATCTTGCTAGTTGTGGATTATGTCTCTAAGTGGATAGAAGCGATTGCAACTCCGAATGCAGATGCAAGGACTATAGCAAGGTTTGTCAAGACAAATATCTTCACCAGATATGGCATGCCCAAGGCGATAGTAAGCGACAGAGGTTCACACTTCTACAACTCCACCATCACTAACTTGCTGAAGAAGTATGGAGTTCAATACCGTATGTCTACTGCATACCATCCTCAAGCTAATGGGCAAGCTGAATGTTAGGTATTTGAAGTCTATTGTTATCTGTAATGTTGACCTAACATATTTGTTTTTGTATTCTTCACAGGAATGTTGACTTGGTTTTGGACTCAACATAACAACTGGTGTTGACTCAACGTCCAACGCAACAGCCACGTGGAAGAATGACTTGGATGCACGAAGACTTGAAGGAAGACCAAGTCATACTAGGCAATTGAGAGTTTCATGCTAAGTGGAATTATGTTCCACAAATCTCGGAGTCAACAAACAGATTGAAGTAGTTCCACATTTCCAGGCAGATTTGCGGAGCCGAACAACTGAACTGCGGAAATTGTGGAGACATGGGCCGTAAAGTTGATACACTTATGGATCAAAGCCCATATAGTCTATCTATAAATAGTAGAATCATTCATTCAGTTAAATAGACTCTACATAGACGCATTTGCAGATTAATTTCGTAGTTTTAATTTTGTGTGCTTCTTAGCTCGTAAGAACATACATTTAGTATTTTAGTGATAGTGTTGTAGTTATTGTTGTGTTCAACATTGTAATAGCTTAACACTTGTTTTGATTATTCTTTTTGGCCGTAAGGCTTCCGTGTAGGTTATTAATTGATAACCTATGCAAAAATTATCTCGTGTCTTCTACTTTAGCTTCCGCAAACATTCACTTAGAGTAGGTTGATACACTTTCAAGTGGTATCAGAACCATCACTCGACACACTTAGTGTGGTCCTGACAGTATCACGACTCTATCACATCAATGGATCCAAACAATGTGGGAGTATTTCGGCCTCGAGTCTTGGATGGCTCGAATTACTCATACTGGAAGACACGTACCCGCTCATACATCAAGTCGTTAGACAGAAGAGCGTGGATTTCTGTGGAAAATGGGTGGTCACCACCAAATGCCACTGACGCACAGGGTGATGTGGTCCCAATACCACAAAGCTCATGGTCACGTGATCAAGTTGAGGCTGCTACGTTCGATGATCGCACACTCAATGTAATTCTCTCGGCAGTTGACATTAACATGTTCAAACTGGTCAAGAATTGTACCAGTGCTAAGGATGCTTGGGATATCTTGCAAAGGCACTGTGAAGGTGACACCAGCGTTAAGCAGTCACGTCTACGTATTCTCGCCTCTCAATTTGAGAATTTGAAGATGGAGGAAGATGAAGACATTTCCAGCTACACAAAGAAGATTCTTGACATTTCAAATGAGTGTCAAGATCTGGGAGATGCGTTGAGTAACAAAATTCTTGTCTCCAAAGCACTTCGCACTTTACCACCTAGGTTCGATATGAAGGTAACAGCTATTGAAACATCACAAGCTGTGAATACAATTGAGTTCACGGACCTCATGAACTCTTTCAAGACCTATGAGATGAATCCAGAGGCAAGAGGGATATTCACGAAGAACAAGACGATGGCCCTCACAGCAGACACAATATCGTCACCTTCGTGCAGTAAGTTAACCGACATAATGGAGTCCAGTGAATCCGAAGAAGTGGAGGAAATCCATGAAGGAGACGATGTTGCCATGATCACCAGGAAGTTTAATTGAATGGTGAGAGGATTCAATCGAGACAAGAACAAAGAAAGACCCAAGGAACGAGATGTACCGCGTCTGGAGTACTATCAACCCCCAAAGAATGATAACAATCAGAGAAGACCTCCTGTTAGGAAAACTCCTCACAATGAAGTGTTCAAATTCAACTCCTCTAAACTCGACAGTGTACAATGCCATGAATAAAGAGGTTTTGGGCACTTTGCAAATCAGTGCGCCAACACACTTCGAAAATGGGGGAAGTCCTATTGGGTGTCGTGGAATGATGATGAGCATGAATTCTTTGAAGATATTGATGAAGAACTGTATGAGAACATAGCACTACATGTGATAATACCACCTCAGGAAAGATCGGGCCAATATGCTGATGCTGAAGCTTTCTCAGACAGGTATGATTCTAACTACTATTCTAACTTGTTTTGCCTAAATGCCTCTGTTGATGATGCAGGAAGTGTTGAGGATAACATAGAACCTACATATAGTGAAGAATGTGATGACAATGCTTTCACTATAATACAAGGATTAAAGAGGTTGTATGATGAGCTGTTGGGAAAATGGAAACAACAAGCACGAGATTTGGTGACCTCAACAGCTGAGATCACACGACTCAAGGAAGTACAAGAAAAACAGGAGGTATTGATCACACAATGTGACATAGAGCTCACCAAATTGAAATCCCAACTTGAAGAGGCACATCTGACCATTGGCAAGTGGAATACTGGGACCTATTCGCTTCAATAGATCATGGACAGCGCAAACCCAAGTAAAAGGGGCCTTGGATATGCTGCACCAACTGTGTTCTGTCGTGGGTCCATATCGACAGTAGAAACATCCAATACCAAAGCAGATGTTGTGCTCACAGACCCACCAACACAGACAAAGCAAAACACCTCTCAAGCAGGAAAAGGTAAGAAAGGTATGAAAAGAGGTAAGAGACGTAGAAGGAAATATGTGTGTCATTACTGTTTCAAACCAGGCCTCATAAAACCTTTTTGTTATCAAAAGAAAAGAGATAAAAAGTCATATTCTGTGCTGCCACAGCAACCCAAAATGGTATGGGTAAAGAAAGCCGATCTAACATGTAATGTTGTGTATACAGCATTGAAAACTAATATTTCAGGTTCTTGGTACTTTGACAGTGGATATTCACGTCACATGACATGTAACAAAATATTCCTTTCCAACTATGAGAATTATGATGGAGGAAATGTTTCCTTCGGTGGAGGTTCAAAAGGTAAAATCATAGGGAGAGGTACACTTAATGTTCCGGGTTTGCCTGCTTTAAAATATGTGTATCATGTGCAAGGACTTATGGCAAACTTAATCAGCATAAGTCAATTATGTGATGGTAACATGCTTGTGAAATTCACTAAAGATTCATGTGAAGTATACAATAACAGAAACTTGTGTATCATGACAGGTCAAAGGTCGTCAGACAATTGTTATAAGACTGATAACCTAAAATGCAACAAGGCTCAAGTTGACGATGTTATACTCTGGCACAAACGATTAGGTCATACTAACTTTTGAAATCTTTGCAGGCTAATCAAGATGGATGTCGTACGTGGTCTACCCAAACTTGGGAAGGCAGACCAGATCGTGTGTGGAGACTGTCAACGAGGAAAACAATTATATGCCTCACATCCTGCTCTACAACAACATGAACAACACTTTGGGACCAACCGATGTTTTGAACTGCTACATATGGACCTTGTAGGACCCATGGAAGTTGAAAGCATTGGTGGTAAAAGGTATGTATTAGTTGTGGTAGATGATTTTTCCAGATCCATATGGACCTATTTTTTACGTGAAAAATCTGAAACATTTGAGGTGTTTAGAAATATGTTTGCTCGCATTGCTAATGTGTTTGATGCTAGAATATCTCGTATAAGATCTGACCGTGGCCGTGAGTTTGAGAACTCACAATTTACAAGTTTCTACAATGAAAAGGGATTGTGTCAGGAGTTTGCAGCAGCAAAACTCCACAGCAGAATGGAGTGGTCGAACACAAGAATAGGACCTTGATTGAGATGGCAAGGGTCATGCTGAGCTCAAAACAAATGGCGCAACGTTTTTGGGCTGAGGCAGTAAACACTGCATGTTACATCAACAATCGAGTCAACATTCGACCAGGCTCATTCAAAACTCTGTATGAGCTGCTTAAGGGAAGAAAACCTAACCTAAAACATTTTTGTGTTTTCGGGTGTGTATGTTTTATCCTAAATGATCGTGAGTATCTAACAAAGTTTGATGATAAGAGCGACAAAGGTGTATTTGTCGGGTACTCAACGAACAGCGTAGCATATAGGGTACTTAACCTTCGCATTAAGACAATACAAGAATCTGTTAATGTTTTCGTTGATAACGCACGTGATGTGAACAAAGAGATGGAAGCAAAAGACGACGTATATCAAGGGGGAGTTGTTTTACCTCCTGTTAAAGCCCAAACTGCTCCATCTAACACAGCATCCAGCAGTGATGAGGAAAACAATGCTACAGAACAGGAACTAGAAGACGAACAAGATGAGGTTCAAGAGGTTACTCACCGCGGAGAACCTCCGGGAAGAGTTAGAGAAAGCCATCCATTGTCTCAAGTTATAATAAATATTGAGGATGGTGTTCAGACCAGACGTAAACAGCTGATTAACTATAGAGACATGGCATGCTTGTACTCTGTGTGCTCCACAATTTCTGGTGTAACATGTTTTGTCTCCAAGTTTGAACCAAAAAATGTCAAGGAATCATTGACTGATGAGTTCTGGATAAATGTCATGCATGAAGAACTAAATCAGTTTGTTCGTAGTGATGTTTGGTACCTTGTTCCCAGACCAGCCAACAGAAATGTTATCGGCACAAAGTGGATTTTCAAGAATAAATGTGATGATAAGGAAACAATTGTATGAAACAAAGCACGATTGGTGGCTCAAGGATATACTCAAGTTGAAGGGGTGGATTTCGATGACACATTTGCCCTAGTAGCAAGACTTGAGTCCATTCAGTTGTTGCTTGCTGTTGCATGTCATCTCAACATCAATCTCTACCAGATGGATGTGAAGGCAGCATTCCTCAACGGTGAACTAAAGGAGGAAGTCTATGTTGAACAACCCAAAGGATTTGAGGACCCTCACAAGCCTGACTATGTGTTTCGACTGAAAAAAGTACTGTACGGTCTCAAACAAGCACCACGTGCTTGGTATGAACATCTCACAAACTTCCTTCTCATGTACGGATTTGTAAGAGGTGCTGCTGACCGAACATTATTTATCAAAAGGGAAGATCAACACATCCTTATTACTCAAATATATGTTGATGATATGATTGTTGGTTCTACATCACGTAACATGTTAAATAATTTTTCAGGTGCAATGTCCACGAAGTTCGAGATGAGCATGGTAGGCGAGCTCACATACTTTCTTGGACTCCAAGTCAAACAAGGACAAGATGGTATCTTTATCTCTCAAAGCAAGTATGCCAAAGAGATGATAAAGCGCTTTAACCTTGAAGGCACAAAGCACATGAAAACTCCCATGGGATCTACAGAAAAGCTGACTAGAGATGATGCTGGAGAGGATGTTGACCCAACACTCTACAGATCAATGATAGGGAGTCTGCTGTACCTAACATCTACTCGTCCAGATCTGATGTTTAGTGTATGTGTATGTGCCAGGTATCAAGCTAAACCCAATGTATCCCATCTTAAAGTTGTTAAAACAATATGAGTTTGATAAGGTTTAGTGATTCTGATTGGGCTGGAGATGTGGGTGATAGGAAAAGTACAAGTGGAGGTTGTTTTTATCTAGGTAACAACATTGTGTCATGGCATAGCCGTAAGCAAAATTGTGTTTCCTTATCCACTGCTGAATCTGAATATGTTGCAGCAGGCAGCTGTTGCACACAACTGCTGTGGCTTAAACAAATGCTTAGTGATTATGGCCTAGAAAACAATGACCTAGTTGGTACTATGACAATATGAGTGCTATAAACATTTCCAAAAATCCTGTTCAACACTCAAGGACAAAGAATATTGACAAAAGACACCATTTCATTAGAGATTTACTAGAACAAGAGGTGATCAAGCTTGAGTACGTGAAAAAGGAAAACCAAGTTGCTGATATCTTTACAAAACCCTTGGATCATGTGAGATTCGTATACTTACGAAAGTCTCTTGGTCTTTGTTTCTGTCATTAATAGAGTGTGTTGTGCTACACCCATATTCATATCATTGTTATCTATATCAAAGGGTGTAGCTTGTGTGTCTAACTTGCTAGTATAACATCTTAGTCAACATGATCTGTCTACGGCCGCCTGGTGTCTTGTTATGTATATTTTTATGTAACTGTGCGGTAAACAATCCAAGTAGTTTGGGGGGCACGACGTTCGCTGCGACGATGCTACCTTACCAAAGGATTGTAACTGCGACTTCTTTCGAGGGTGAAAGGCTAGGGGCACGGCGTTCGCTGCGACGATGCACTCTACGCTAACTAACCCTTGGATTCTTGTAGTTCTGCACATATACTTACAAAACACTCGTCACCTTCCTTCATTCAAACCTTTCAGTTTCTAAATCTTTCACATTTGTCTTCTCTCGCATCTCACCTGCACACAAAAATGGCAACTCCACCGACCCCCGATGTTACTGCACTTCTTCAGGCCCTCCTAGCAGCCAACCCTACACTTCTCCAGGTTCTTCAAACCACCACTGCACCACCACCAGTCGAAGCTCCGCCCGAAGCTCCGCCTGTTTCCGTGGACGTTCCGCCCATATCAGTGGAACTGTCGCCTGTTCAAACTCCAGTGGTAACCCCGACGGAAGAAATTGTTACTGCGACGATGTACTCTACGCTCACTAACCCTTGGATTCCTGTAGTTTTGCACCTACTTTATCTATATGAACCGGATGAATATTGCAGATATGTTGAAACAACAAAGCAAGTTAGACAGTTTTTATCAAAATGTTGTTCTCTAAAATGTTTCTTTCAATATCAGCAACCTGTGTTTTCTGTATCGCATAATCTAGCATGTTCTCCTCAACATCCGTATTTCTCTCTTGGTAGTGGGTTATGATTATTGAGTAGCGTGTTCTAGGGTTTGTCAGGATGCATGTGAAATGGCATAACACCCTTTTAGTTGAACCGTCGCCAGACTGTTCATTTCATCATTATCTTTTCTGCCACAACAGTCACCTTTCACACGAAACCCTAAAAACCCTATTCTCTCTCTTCCATATCTGCACGCTCTCCAAAACTGATTCAGTTTCTTTTTCTCGCCTCCTATACTTAAAGCAAAACACCCGACCCTTCCTTCGCTCAAACCGTTCAGTTTCTAAAAATTCTTCACATTTATCTTCTCTCGCATCTCTCCTGCACACAAAAATTGCTACTCCACCGACCCCAGATGTTACTGCACTTCTCCAGGCCCTCCTAGCAGCCAACCCTACACTTCTCCAGGCCCTTCAAACCACCGCTGCACCACCACCAGTCGAAGCTCCGCCCATCTCCGACGTAGCTCCGCCTGTTTCCGTGGACGTTCCGCCTATGTAAGTGGAACCGCCGCCTGTTAAAACTCCAGTTGTACCCCCGACGGAAGAAATTCTTACTGCTCCTCCTCCAATCCCTTCAGAGGCCATCCTTGATGCACCACTGGTGGTTGACACCCTTTCACCACCAGTTACGACTATTGCACTGGTAGAACACACTCAAGCGTCGCTGCCATCCAGATCATCCTCTCTGCCCGCCGCTCCTGCTCGCAAGCCTGCTACAAGGGGCTCCAGACTATCGACACACCATAGTCTGGCCAAGAAGTCAAAGGATCCCGTCCCCACTGTTGTCGTTCAAGATGATAGTGAAGATGAAGTTTCTTCAGCCCCAAAGCACCCGCGACTTCTCTCTGCTGCTGATGTCAAGGTTGAACCAACTTCTTCCGCCACTCTCACTGCCAAAGGTAAACAGGCGGTGCAGATTTTGGAGCCCTCTGATGCTCCCGACCTTCTATTGGATGCTGAAGAAGCTCTTAGCCTCCAATTCTACTATGAAGTGGCGGCGGTTAACTGGAAACGACTTCGTAACATTCCATGTGTAAGTGAGCGCACTGCTGATGAGACCACGTTTGAAGAAAACAATCTGCTATCCTTCTTCCGCTCCAGAGGGTTGTTGGGTATGGTTTTCGAACTCCCTCCTCTACTTAAATCTATTGTGCGTCACTTATATTGCAATCTATGTCGCTCTTTTGGTAATCGCTCCTCTCTCAAGTTTGGAAAAGTGTATCTCTATAATTCCGTCTTTGATTTCTCGGCGGAGGCCATCAAATGTTACTGCACTTGGTCTTCCTACTGTTGAGAGCGACACTGCCCCCGATCTTGACGATGTTGCGAAACTGATCACGGGAGGCAAACGGTCAAAGTGGGTCCAACCTATGAAGTCGTCTTTCTTGACGCATCTGTACTCCGTTCTACACAGAGTTCTTACCTACAATTGGATAGTCTCATCAAATGTTATTGTGGTAACACAGCAACATGGGATGTTACTCTATCTAATTGGACTCAACAAACCGTACAACATGGGTCGTATGATCTTTGATCAGCTCGTCGCTCTCTCCGTAAAACCGCAGATCAATTCTCTTCCATTCTCTTCTCTTATTTTTAGGGTACTAGAGCACCAAGGCTACACATCAATTGCCCGGAGTCATGAGGCTACTCCTGCCCCGGTGTATACAATCCATCCCTCCTTCTTCAGCAAGAGCAAGGTAGCATACCTACCCTGGCACAATCCTGATGCTCCCGTCCCTGGTCCCTCTGGTATTCACCTGCAACCACACACTGCACAGCAGTTAATTGGTGCTTTGTCTACCCTAGCTGCCCTTGTTCCTGCGCTCCAAGCCTGCCTCTCTTCACAACAAGGGGGAGAACCAGTAGCCACAACAGCAGGGGGAGAAGCAGCAACAGGAGGAGACGCAGAGGAAGAGGAAGAAGATAGTAAGGAGGAAGAAGATGATGGAAATGAGAGATTATGAAGGATGAGAGTTTGGGAAGGATGACCGGATGTGGTCATAAAAACATTTTGTTGATGTGATGTTAAGGGCACCAAAAACAAGCACCAAAATAATTTTTATTTTTATGTTTTTTTTCTTTTTGTGGATGCCTTTATTTTTGTGGTGGATAACTGTTGCAGCTCTAATCGTTTTTGATGAAATGGCATAGTAGTTACTGCTTGAGATGTGTGATAGTTTTACGTGCATATTGCTATCTCTATCTATATTGCTACTCTTGAAGTTGTTTTGTAGGCAAAAACATTCAGGGGGAGCTCTAGTGAAGAAAAGGGTGTTGTGAAGAAGGCACAAAAACAGGGGGGGTTTGTTAGGTATTTAAGATATATTGTTATCTGTAATGTTTACCTAACATGTGTGTTTTTGTGTTCTTCACAGGAATGTTGACTTAGCTTCTAACGCAACATGACAACTGGTTTTGACTCAGCGTCCAACTCGACAGCCACGTGTAAGGATGACCTGGCAGATGCCCGAAGACGTGAAGGATGCACGGAGACTAGAGGGAAGACCAAGTCTTACTAGGAAATTGAGAGTTTCATGCTCAGTGGAATTCTGTTCCACAAATCCAGGAGTCAACAACCAACTAAAGTAGTTCCACAATTCCAGGCAGATTTGCGGAGCACAACAACAGAACTGCGAAAATTGTGGAGACATGGGCCGAACAGTTACTACACATATGGATCCAAGCCCATGTAGTCTATCTATAAATAATCGAATTCTTTCATTCAGTTAACACGGTTAGACAGACACATTTGCAGATTAAATTCGTAGTTTTAATTCTGTATGCTTCTTAGCTCGTAAGAACATACATTTAGTATTTTAGTGATAGTGTTGTAGTTATTATTGTGTTCAACATTGTAATAGCTCAACACTTGTTTTGATTATTCTTTTTGGCCGTGAGGCTTCCGTGTAGGTTATTAATTGATAACCTACGCAAAAATTATCTCATGTCTTCTACTTTAGCTTCCGCATATATTCACTTAGAGTAGGTTGATACACTTTCAGAGGTGAAAGCAGAAGACGACGTATATCAAGGGGAGCTGTTCTACCTCTTGTTGAAGCCCAAACTGCTCCACCTAACACAGCATCCAGCAGTGATGAGGAAAATAATGTTACACAACAGGAACTAGGAGACGAACAAGATGAGGCTCAAGAGGTTGCTAACCACAGAGAACCTCCGGGAAGAATTAGAGAAAATCATCCATTGTCTAAAATCATAGGAAATATTGAGAATGGTGTTCAGACCAGACGTAAACAGCTGATCAACTATAGAGACATGGCGTGCTTGTACTCTGTGTGCTTTACAATTGATGGCGTAACATGCTTCGTCTCCAAGTTTGAACCAAAAAATGTCAAGGAATCATTGACTGATGAGTTCTGGATAAATGCCATGTATGAAGAACTAAATCAGTTTGTTCGTAGTGATGTTTGGTACCTTGTTCCCAGACCAGCTAACAGAAATATTATCGGCACAAAGTGGATTTTCAAGAATAAATCTAATGAGAAGGGAAAAATTGTACGAAACAAAGCACGATTGGTGGCTCAAGGGTATACTCAAGTTGAAGGGGTAGATTTCGTTGACACATTTGCCCTAGTAGCAAGACTTGAGTCGATTCGGTTGTTGCTTGCTGTTGCATGTCATCTCAACATCAGTCTATACCAGATGGATGTGAAGGCAACATTTCTAAATGGTGAAATTAAGGAGGAAGTCTATGTTGAACACCAAAAGGATTTGAGGATCCCCACAAGCCCGATCACGTCTTTCGACCAAAGAAAGCTTTGTATGGGCTAAAATAAGCACCACGTGCTTGGTATGGACATCTCACAAACTTCCTTGTCAAATACGGGTTTGTGAGAGGCTGTGCGGACCGGACATGTTTTATCAAAATGGAAGATCAACACATACTTATTACTCAAATCTATGTTGATGATATGATTGTCGGTTCCACCTCACGTAACATGCTCAATAATTTTTCAGCTGCAATGTCTACAAAGTTCGAGATGAACATGGTGGGAGAACTCACATACTTCCTTGGACTTCAAGTTAAACAAGGACAAGATGGCATCTTTATATCTCAAAGCAAGTATGCCAAAGAGATGATAAAGCGTTTCAATCTTAAATGAGCAAAGCACATGAAAACTCTCATCTCTCATGGGCTCTACAGAAAAGCTGACTAGAGATGATGCTGGAGAGGATGTTGACCCAACACTCTACAGATCAATGATAGGGAGTCTACTATACCTAACATCTACTCGTCCAGATCTGATGTTTAGTGTATGTGTATGTGCCAGGTATCAAGCTAAACCCAAAGTATCTCATATTAAAGTTGTTAAAAGAATCATCAGGTATGTTGCTCGAACATTAGATTTAGGAATCTTTTTTTCTAAACACATGAATATGAGCTTGATAGGGTTTAGTGATTCTGATTGGGCTGGAGATGTGGATGATAGGAAGAGTACAAGTGGATGATGTTTTTATCTAGGTACCAACATTGTGTCATGGCACAGTCGTAAGCAAAACTGTGCTTCCCTATCCACTGCTGAATCCGAGTATGTTGCAGCAGGCAGCTGTTGCACGCAACTGTTGTGGCTCAAACAAATGCTTAGTGATTATGGCCTAGATAACAATGATCTGGTTGTGTACTGTGACAATATGAGTGCTATAAACATTTCCAAAAATCCTGTTCAACACTCAAGAACAAAGCATATTGACATAAGACACCATTTCATTAGAGATTTAGTGGAACAAGAGGTGATCAAGCTTGAGTATGTGAAAACGGAAAACCAAGTTGCTAACATTTTTACAAAGCCCTTAGATCATGAGAGATTCGTATACTTACGAAAGTCTCTTGGTCTTTGTTTTCACCACTAAACTATGGTTTGTGCTACACCCATAACTCTATATCATTGCTATCTACATCAAAAGGGTGTAGCTTGTGTGTCTAACTTGCTGGTATAACATTATAGTCAACATGTTCTGTACAGATGTCTAGTATCCTTTTTATATGTTTTACGTAAACTGTGCGGTAAACAATCCAAGTAATTTGGGGGGCACGGCATTCGCTGCGACGATGCTACCTTACCAAAGGATTGCAACTGCGACTGCTTTCGAGGGTGAAAGGCTAGGGGCACGGCGTTCTCTGCGACGATGCACTCTACGCTAACTAACCCTTGGATTCTTGTAGTTCTGCACATATTTTATTTATATAAACCAGGTTGATGTTGCAAAGATGTTGATACAACAGAGCAAGCTAGACTGTTTTATCAACTTGTTGTTCTCTAAAATGTTTCCATCAACGTCAGCAACCTGTGTTTTCTATATCGCATAATCTAGCGTGTTCTCCTCAGCATCCGTATTTCACTCTTGGTAGTGGGTTATGATTGTCCAGTAGCGTGTTCTAGGGTTTGTCAGGATGAATGTGAAATGGCATAACACGTTTTTAGTTGAATCATCGCCAGACTGTGCATTTCATCATTATCCTTTCTGCCACAGCAGTCACCTTTCACGCGAAACCTTAAAAACCCTATTCTCTCTCTTCCATATCTGCACGCTCTCCAAAACTGATTCAGTTTCTTTTTTCTCGCCTCCTATACTTACAACAAAACACTCGTCACCTTCCTTCATTCAAATCTTTCAGTTTCTAAATCTTTCACATTTGTCTTCTCTCGCATCTCTCCTGCACACAAAAATGGCAACTCCACCGACCCCCGATGTTAGTGCACTTCTTCAGGCCCTCCTAGCAGCCAACCCTACACTTCTCCAGGCTCTTCAAACCACCACTGCACCACCACCAGTCGAAGCTCCGCCCGAAGCTCTGCCTATTTCCGTGGATGTTCCGCCCGTGTCAGTGGAACCGTCGCCTGTTCAAACTCTAGTGGTAACCCCGACGGAAGAAATTGTTACTGCTCCTCCTCCAGTTCTTTTCGAGGCTGTTACTGATGTACCTCCGGTGGTTAAAACTCCTACACCACCAGTCACTACCGTTGCTCTGGTACAACCCATCGAATCATCGCTGCAGTCGCGGTCATCCTCTCCGCCGGCCATCCCTGCCCCCAAGCCCGCTACGAGGGGCTCCAGACTATCCACCCACAATAGTCTGTCCAAGAAATAAAAGGGTCCCGTTCCCACTGTTATCGTTCAAGATGACAGTGAAGACAAAGTTTCTTCAGCCCCAAAGCGCCCGCGACTTCTCACTGCTGCCGATGTTAAGGTTGAGCCCACTTCATCTGCCAATCCCACCGCGAAAGGGAAACAGGCGGTGCACATTTTGGAGCTCCCTAATGCTCCCGATTTCCCATTTGATGCTGAACAAGCTCTCAGCCTTCAGTTTTACGATGAAACGGCGGCGGTTAAGTGGAAACGACTTCGTAACGTTCCTTGTGTGAGTGAGCGCACTGCTGATGAGACCACCTTTGATGAATACAATCTACTTTCCTTCTTCCGCACCACAGGGTTATTGGGTATGGTTTTTGAACTTCCTCCTTCAGTTAAATCTGTTGTACGCCATTTCTATTGCAACCTTCATCGCTCTTTTCGTAATCGTTCTTCTCCAAAGTTTGGCAAAGTGTATCTCTACAATTCTGTATTTGATTTTTCGGCGGAGGCCATCAACACTGCTCTTGGCCTGCCAAATATTGAGGGTGACACTGTCCCCGATCTTGACGATGTTGTGAAACTGATCACGGGAGGCAAACGATCAAAGTGGGTCCAACCTATGAAGTCCTCTTGTTTGACGCATCTTTACTCCGTTCTACACAGAGTGCTTACCTACAATTGGATAGTTTCATCAAATGTTACTGTGGTTACACAGCAACATGGGATGTTGCTCTATCTCATTGGGCTCAACAAATCGTACAACATGGGTCGGATCATCTTTGATCAGCTAGCCGCTCTCTCCGTTAAACCACAGATCAGTTCTCTTCCATTCTCTTCTCTTATCTGCAGAGTACTGGAGCACCAAGGCTTCACATCCATTGCAAGAAGTCATGAGGCTGAACCTGCCCCAGTGTATACAATCCATCACTCCCTCTTCAGCAAGAGCAAGGTGGCAGACCTACCCTGGCAAAATCCTGATGTTCCCATCCCTGGTCCCTCCGGTATTCAGTTTCCACCACAGACTGTCCAACAGTTAATTGGTGCTCTGTCTACACTGGCTGCCCTTGTTCCTGCCCTCCAAGCCTGCCTCTCTTCACAACAAGGGGGAGAATCAGGGGGCGAAGCAGCAACAGGAGGCGACGCAGCAACGGCAGGAGACGCAGATGAGGAGGAAGAAGACAGTAAGGATGACGAAGATGATGGAAATGAGATGTTGTGAGGGTGACCGGATGTGGTCAAAAATTTTTTGTTTTTATTGATGTGATGTGGGGGGTACCAAAAACAAGTGCCAAAACAATTCTATGTTTTTATGTGTTTTTATGTTTTATACTTTTTGTGGTGGTTGATGAACGCTATCTGTTGCAGCACTAATCTTTCTTGATGAAATGACATAGAAATTGCTGCTTGTAGTGTGTGATAACTTTGCGTACATATTGCTGTCTCTATCTATGATTGTTGCTGCTCTTGAAGTTATTTTTTCAGGCACAAACATTCAGGGGGAGCTATCGTGAAGTAAAGAGTGTTGTAAAGAAGGCACAAAAAGAGGGGAGTTTGTTAGGTATTTGAAGTCTATTATTATCTGTAATGTTGACCTAACATATTTGTTTTTGTGTTCTTCACAGGAATGTTGACTTGGCTTTTGACTCAACATAACAACTGGTGTTGACTCAGCGTCCAACGCAACAGCCACGTGGAAGGATGACTTGGATGCACTAAGACTTGAAGGAAGACCAAGTCATACTAGGCAGTTGAGAGTTTCATGCTAAGTGGAATTCTGTTCCACAAATCTCGGAGTCAACAAACAGATTGAAGTAGTTCCACAATTCCAGGCATATTTGCGGAGCCCAACAACTGAACTGCGGAAATTGTGGAGACATGGGCCGAACAGTTGCTACACTTATGCATCAAAGCCCATATAGTCTATCTATAAATAGTAGAATCATTCATTCAGTTAAATAGACCCTAGATAGACGCATTTGCAGATTAATTTCGTAGTTTTAATTTTGTATGCTTCTTAGCTCGTAAGAACATATATTTAGTATTTTAGTGGTAGTGTTGTACTTAATTTTGTGTTCAACATTGTAATAGCTCAACACTTATTTTGATTATTCTTTTTGGCCGTAAGGCTTCCGTGTAGGTTATTAATTGATAACCTACGCAAAAATTATCTCGTGTCTTCTACTTTAGCTTCTGCAAACATTCACTTAGAGTAGGTTGATACACTTTCACTGAAGTCTCCAACCACATTGTGAAGAACATTCTAAGGAAGGCAGTTGGCGAGACAAGGAAGGACTGGAGTGATCATCTTGATGATGCACTTTGGGCATACAGGACAGCATACATGACTAACTTTGGGATGTCTTCATACCGTATGGTATATGGCAAGTTGTTCCACTTACCTGTCGAGATGGAACACAAGGTATTTTGGGCAGTGAGCAAGATCAACCAAGATTGGGATGAAGTTGTTGAAGGAAGAAAGCTAAGCCTGCAAGAGCTAGAGGAGATCAGACTTGAGGCGTATGACAATGCTGCCTTACACAAGAAGAAGCTGAAAAGGTGGCATGACCACATAGCTCGAGGAAGGAGATTCAACAAAGGCGAGATAGTACTGTTATACGAGAATCGCCTCAGATTTGCCTCTGGCAAGTTATCTACCAAGTGGAGAGGACCATACATGGTCTGGGAGCATTACCCTAATGGCTCAGTAGACATTCAAGATCTCAAGACTAAGAAAATCTTCAAAGTCAATGGAAATAGGCTCAAAGCCTATTATGGATATCGCCCAGGAAAGGAAGTCACGAACCTTGCCCCAGAAGGTCCCCGTGAGGAAGCTTGATCAAAGGGCAGCACTACATCGATGTCGACGACGTTAAATCAAGGTGTTGACCAGGAGGCAACCTTGTATTTTTATTGCTTTTAGTTTCTTTATTTCTTTGCTTTTCTTTTTGGTGTGTTTCATTTTTTATTTTAGCCCAGGAGCCATATTGACTCATTCTAGCACTCTGCCTTAAGCAAAGTGTGTGGGTGGAGGGAAAGAAGGCTCCTGACTTATTTTTCCTCTTGACCAACCCGGAAATTAAATTTTCTTGCCCAAGGAAACCCTAGTTTTTGTGTCTTATGCAGGAGAAGCGTCGAGAAGTAGGAATGCGAAGCACCGGGGGAACTGTTACTCTGTAAAGTAATTGCCGCCTACGTCAGCGCGTCAGGCAATTAAGTGCCTCCACCTGCATGCCTACCACCCTATAACCGCCTAGACCCACTCCTTCACTCCTCCATACGTTACAAACACCTCTCTCCACCTTCACATCTATGACTTCCCATACACTCTTAACTCCCTCATAACCATAATCCACTTTCCCACAGTCATCGCAACCCATCACTTTACTCTCACCTTCATCACAACCCACACCCAAACACTCTCTCCAGATTCGAAAAAGCACCACCACCTTCAACCGCCTTACACCACTTTCCCACATTCTCTGCAACCACCACACGTCCAAGCCCTAGCAGCGCATGTCTCTGTCCCACCTGCCAACCTTGATCGGGAAGCAATTTGGGTTGATCAAGTCGGACTACGAAGGATTTCTAGAAAGGGAGGACCACTTTGACATGGCCACCCTGACCAGGATGTTTACCTTTGAGGAGAACGCTGATGGAGAATCCCGCATTGTTGAAAACCCCGTCGAGAAGCCACCTATCCACCCCACAAAGAGCATTGTGAAAGCAACAAGGTCAACCTCGCCAGAGTCAACAGAGGACCTGATAGTCTACCTCAGCCGCATTGACAAGACACTCTGGCAACTGCAAGACCCCCAACTGGCCTATTTCTAGCACGTAGGTTTTAGGTACCCCCTGCTCGCCAATGATTCAATCCTCCCATTTGTTTCAATCAGAGTCATGACTAAGGGAGCCTCTCCCATTCTAATCACTTTGCCTTGAGCAAAGTGTGTGAGTGAAGAAGTGTTCCCAAGTCTGCCTAGGTTAGAGAGTCTTTTTATTTGTTTTTTTGTTTAGAGTCTTGCCATCATGCTAACCATACATATATCTTGAGCATGATAGACATAGGAGTTTTGATGTATAGATCAAGCATGTTCTAGGACAGTTAGGAGTTTTGAGCCTTAAATGCTATATATATCTGCTTAGCATGATTTTCTTTTCTGTGTGTATATACAACTGCTTGCTTGATTGGTTTTTGTTGATCCCAACAGAGCAGGGTTTGGTGTATGGGGGGGGGGGGAATACACCAAATGCAAACTTTTCAGTTTACTTGACTAATTACTTAGAGAGTTTAAGCTTTCTGAACGAAGATTGCTTAACATTGATGACCCAGATCGATAACCAGATCGATCTTGATCTGTCAAGATAAATACTCTCTTGTGAAAGAAAACACTTAGTAGATATCAAGAGTGATCTTGATCTCTAACAGAGCATTGTGTATGCGGAATATGGTATACTTAGTCAGTGTTCTTGATTAGAAAACCTTTTAAAGACTTAATCAGATTGATTAACTTATTGATTAAGAAATGCAGTTTGAATGATTGTGCTGGTTAGCAGATAAACAACTGAAATTTAAAATGCAAAAAGTAAATAACACAGTTATTTTACATGGTTCAGGAAACCCTCTACGTCCACGGTCCAATCCAAACTGGATTAGATATCCACTACTAGGATACTCTCTTCTTTATACTCCCTGAGAACGAGCCACAAGTTTCAAGCATAAGCTGGTTGAAACTTATGCACGAATAAGGGTCATCGTGTCCCTTTACAACTTACAGAAAACTACTATAACTAGATCTCTTCACGTTAATCCACTAGAAAACTACTAGCTAGTGAAGTTATCTTTCCTTCTTCTCGATAAGACAGACTTGAATCGAGTTGGTGTGATTTTGATCACGAATGTCTTAGAACACGATCTGGTGCGTAGAAATCTTCTCAAGTAGATGCTTCGTTGAGTGAGTTGATTTCTGGGCAGAGTAACGGCTTGCTCGATTGTTGATAATGGTATCCGTACTCTTCCAGTCTTGGTTCCAAGCTTTTATAGGTGTAGAATTTGAAATTCTAACCGTTAGCCTTGATTGGTTTGAAGTAAGTGTGATTTACCAATCAAGAGATATGGATCCCTGATTTATCTCTTCTTGCCTTTGGAAAGATTTGACCAAATCTTCAATAACTATGGAAAGCAGATCATTGATAGGTACTTCTTTCATTCTTAGCGTGTTGATTGATTCTCCTTCCAAATTTGATCTCCAATAGATATAGTTTCCATCTTCGTGAGATTATGCTGATTTGGCAATGAGTTTGGGATTCTCATCAGTCAATCTGGACAAACAAGTGAATGTCATTTGACTAGAGATGATCTGGTTCAGGTTGGCTCGCTTTGTAGTAACGATCTAGTCAAAGCAGATTGATGTCGATCTGGTCAGTAATTATTAGTCTGTTCCAGAATGCTCCAAAGCATGATTGCAATCTTCTGAGAATGATTCCATGTAACCAGATTGAGTGGCGATTGGACATATCATCTGCTTGCTTGAGTTTGATATTGATCTGGTCCTCGAACAAGAAACAGACAAAAATAACTTCTATAGGATGTAATCCTTTACATTTTAAGTTACTCTATAGGATCATGTTCTCTATCAGATTCACTTTACATATTAGTGATCTGGTATAGTTTAGAACAGATTAAGACTTAGCAAACAGAATAAAATCTAAGTGTGTTTCGAGAGAACATCATCAAAACTAAATATTGTGGGGTTCCCAACAGTTCTAGAACTTGCATGTTTTCTTAGTCAAAACCCTACAGCACTGGTTAAGTCTCTAGAGGATTTAGGCATTTTTGTTCATAAGCCAAGAGCCAAATTATCCTACCAACATTCATATTCCCTTGCGAGCTATTTTTTAGCCTTAATATTTCTTTCGCCTCACGCACATATTCAAAATCTCATAAAGGCCTACCCTGATCGGGATGAACATAGGGCAGAAAGAATAAATCCATGAAGCAATGAGGAAAGGCAAGACACACTCCCCCGAATGGCTTCCCTAGCTTTCAGCCGGGACACTCAAAAAACAAACAAACCAAAACATCCCAAAAATAAATAAATACGGGGGGTGGGAGTCCAGAAAAAAGAAAGGGGTAGAAAAAACTAAAACAAAAATATGTATCCCAGAAAAATAAATGTGCTAGGGCCCGGGAGAAGTCTAAGTGTGTTCTTTAGTCAATGAATTATCCAAGACTACAGTCATGTTGACCTTAACCCAGATCCAAAATTTTCCAACCTTTTGCCAAAGCCACGTTATAACCCAATGAAGACCTGAGGATAGATTTCTTGACCAGGCTAATTGGGTGGAGACATGTAGAAGGCAGACAGGCCTATGGGACCTTTCTTGTTCAAGCAGGTTGTCGAGCGTAAAAACATAACCTAAACATAGAGTGCTGAGTGGGTAAGGAAATATCTCTAAGCTCACTTGATCGCTATCTTGACCGCTTGAGAACATTGTTTGATTTATGATCTAACTCCTATTTGTCTTGACTGTTTTTGGTGCATATATATTTGTGTGTTGGTTGTTTAAGTCTTTTTTCGTGCTTAAAGTGTGTGAGTGTGAAGAGCCCATTTTTTGTGCTCTTTTTTAGTTTTGTTTTAGGTCCAAATCGAGTCTTTTTCCTGTTATTTGCGTCGTATTTCGTGTCTGGGAGGACACAAGTCTATGGCAAGCAGGATGCAGGGCAAGCTGCAGGTCATCTCGGGAAAGAGGCAAGATTATGCGTGAAGTAGCTTGGGCAGTCTAAAGCCCAAGGTAAGGTACCGCTCGAGATCACACTGCAGCAGTTGGCGGCAAGAGGAATGCGCTGACCAAGATAAGAGAGCAGATTTAGCAGTCGGGAGCGCGGAAGATTAAGGGCAAGATGCTGGGATCTGCGGCGGATTTCTTTCCTTTCGCAGAAAAGGTAAGATATCTTTCTTTCCTTCCACGAAATATTTGGGGGATTGAGAGTATTTTCCTATACGCGGAATATCTGACCGGGAAGGAAAGTCCGTCGGGAACCCTATTTAAAGTCACGATTCAAATCAGAGACACATACAATATGCTTTTATTTAGTATGCTTTTATTTAGTATGCTTTTATTTATTTCAACCTTGTTCTTTATTTTCCGTATGAGTAGCTAGGTTATTAGACTTGGCTTGGGAAAGATGAATTGAGTCCGGACTTATAACGTCTTGAGAGGTCTAACTGTGCATATAGTTGTCTTCGCGTGTTCCTAAAGTGTTGGATCTGAATCTTATACAACTTGATCAAGTCCTCGGTGTTGTCTGACCAGTAGAAGTCTTGGGCGAGATCAGGTTACAACTGCGAGCTGGAAACTCCAAGTGTTAGCGACTTCCTGCTTGCCAGCCAGATGGATCAGTGCGGTGATGTAGGTGGGGATGCCATGGGACGGGCGTCTGAGATAGTGTGCCCATGGTTGTTGTGTTTCCCGCGAATGCTTATTCGGGTACATCAGAGTAAGCTTGGTCCAGGAGCAATCTTGGGCAAGGGGGATAGGAAGTGAGTAATCCTTACCCTCTGGGCTGAAAAGGTGTGTTGGGCGGGGCTTGAGTGGCTACATGACGATTAAAAAGGGGACTGCTTGAGTGATGCGTTTGGATGGTATGAGTAAAACCCCCTTCTTATGCTCGCCCTTAACCGATGACATGGAAAGACAACGAACAACTTTGCACCGATGATAAAGACATAAGTCAAGACTCAAGGATTCTAACCCAAGTCAAGTTACTTTCTCATTTAACTCTTTTAGTGTTTTCTTTTCAGTTATTTACTTTTACAGCTTTTACTATTCTGCTTGGTTACACCTCTTACCCAAGGCAAGACTCGATTCAAAACCCCAAACTATGACAATGAGAGAGGAATCCATCAACTCCCTGTGGGATCGACCATGTACTTACCACTAGCAGAACCTAGTGAGAAGTATTGGTTGATAAATTTATCTTGTCGGAGCGATAACGACTGAGCTACAGACACACACCCGGTGAACATTATCCTTAATATTCCTCATGTTTAAAAAGAAAAGAGAGAGATACGCTAATAAAGAGATGAATAAAAAAACTCTAGCCGATTATGTGATCTCGATGATACCATTTGCATCATTGTTTTGTTTTGTTCGAATTGATGAGTATCTAGTCAAAGTGGACCACTTACTATTATGATCTATATGTGACATTACATGATGATCGAAAGATTGATTTTGGGAATGATTTGAAGTCTTTTCAAAAATGCATGTCGTGTTAGATTTTTCCTATAGATATTTTAGACTAAGTTATGCTTGAGGACAATCAAAGTTTTGTGTGTGGAGGGGTTGTTTAGCCTCTTTTAGGTCATCTAAACTCGCATATTCGTCGTCTTTATTCTTGTAGTTTTCCCATTTTGTATGATATTTTAGACTCGACTTACGTTTCATTTTATGTTTCAGGATCACGAGCTAAAATAAGTGTGAAAGTTGGAAACGGGACAAGAAAAGATCGAGAAATATGAGAGAATTAAGACAAGGGCTGAGAGCACAAGTCAGCGCCCACAGAGCTTTGGTAGTCGCTCACTAAGCCTCTCGGTGACCCAATACGAGCCAGTGCACGAGGGGACGAAGGCCACGATCAACGACCGCTGACCCTAGTGGCTGACTCGGGGAGTTTGGCCAACGGCCCAGCGGATTATTCATGTTTCACCATGTCAGCGGTCGCTGACAAGTAGGAGACCGCTGACTCTCTCGACGTCTATAAAAAGACGATGTGTTTTCTCATTCTAGGGTTACTTTTCCCCATTTTATGCACTTATATTTCGAGTACTTCTCAATTCCTCGTTTGAGGGTTGAGATTTATAATTTTTTAGTTTAGTCTTTTCGTAGAGTTCGAGTTTAGTTAGCGTTTCGATTACGAAATATAGCCGATACAACATTCAAGTTCGTTGTTGTGATTTCTTTTCGTCTTGTGGACTAGAATTCTTCTATTCAAGTCATTAAACTACGTTTTCTTCCGAGTCCAATTTTGGGTTCGATTTATTTATTGAGTTTATTTATTTGTTTATGCTTCATATTTCTTATTCGTTTATCTACTCTACATTATTAGAAATTTAGAATTACAAGTTACTTTTACTTTCATATTTCTTTTGTAGTGAGTTCAATCTACTTCTTATTTAGATTGAAATTAATTACACACCCGGTTGTGGAGTCAACCCCCAGTGTTTACACTCCCGATTGATTGAGTTATCTCGTTAAGCTAGTGTCGTAAAAAAAGCATTTCGTTGGAGGAAACCCACACTATTTCCCAATTTATTACTTTCTTTACTTTCATGTGAGTGTTTGATCGGCTAACCTTTATTTTTCCCGTTGTTTTTATTTATTTTCAGGTTTTTCTTCATTCTATTTTTTGCTCCGAATGCAGCACTTCAGGGATGTCTTTCTTATCTCTATTCTATAGCTCTTTACTTTCCGCAATCAGGGCATTGCTCTATTTTTGTAGGGAGGGAGAGATGTGTTTTAAGTACATCCATTCGTCTTTTATTTTAGTGTCTTGTTTGTTGCAAAATTTTGATTGTTCTTAACTTACTTGGACTTGATATCTTGTGGTTAAATCGAGTCGTAACATTTTTTTGCGATATGATATGATCTGGAAGCACTTGATTAATTTGACTTGATTCGTGTTATGAAATGTTAGATGAACGTAGGAATGTGTGGATCATATGACCGGATTCTTAATTTTAGTAGAATGATCGAAGCAATGATGCAGGATGGTATGAATTGATTGATTCGACTGGCTAGTTGTTTAGTACCACTTATTGGTATGAATTGATTGATTCGACCATATAACTTGACATTGTTCTAATTATCTTTGTGACTTCGTTAAGATATGAGTTTATAAGGATTCTACCCCACTCTCTTAATCAAAATTCACATGTACAAAAGAGATGGGTTTGGGAAACCACACCGGGAAAATCCGAACATTCGTAGTACACACCCGGTGAACATTGTTCTTAATATTCCTCATATTTAAAATGAATAATAAAAGAGAAAGATATGCTAATAAAGTGAAGAATAAAAAGTCTAGCCAGTTATGTGATCTCGATGATACCGTTTGCATCGTTGTTTTGTTTTGTTTGAATTGATGAGTATTTAGACAATGTGAGCTACTTACTTCTATGATCTCTATGTGACGTGACATGATGATAGATAGATTAATGTTGGGAACGATTTGAAGTCTTATCAAAAATACATGTCGTGTTAGATTTTTCCTTTAGATATTTTAGATTAAGTTATGCTTTGAGGAAAAACAAGGTTTTGTGTGTGGAGGGGTTGTTTAGCCTATTTTTGGTCGTTTAAATTCATCATCTTTATTCTTGTAGTTTTCCCATTTTTCATGATATTTTGAGCTCGATTTACGTTTCGTTTTGTGTTTCAGGATCATGAGCTTTCGCACGCTGGTTCAGTCTGGGCCACCGAGAGGCCTAATCAGTTGTCCCCTAAGTTCTACGAGCACTGACTTGTGCTCTCGGCCCTTATCTTCATTCTCTCTTCATTTCTTGATCTTTTCTCGTCCGTTTCTAACTTTATCACTCGTTTAATCTCGTGATCTTGAAATATAAAATGAAACATAAATCGAACCTAAAACATCATTTAAAATGGGAAAACTACATGAATAAGCACAATGAGTATACAAGTTTAGACGACCAAAAATAGGCTAAACACTAAGTCAATCACTATAACCCAAGATATCACTGTTTAGGGGTACGAAAAACCCGCAAGCGTAGATGAATCAAAGCAGCCTATAATCAACCGCTTATACTAATGTTATCATCATAGATTAAGAAATGAACTAATTTTCGAGACCTCGTTCTAAGAAACCTCTCAATATCTATACACAAAGTATGTGTATCAGCTTATACATACCAATATCATTCTGCGGGTTAAGGTCAACTCCCGCATCAAATGATATCACAGCCTTTACCGACTAGATTGTTCAAGTCTGTCTAGACAGTGACTTTATGCTACAAAGGATCCGACTGTGTTACCTTTTGTGATCATCGATCCATCACACAGTCTGCAATTGTGGTAACTGAACTTATTTGCAATTCAAGATATAATAATAATAATAAATAACAAACCAATGATAGAAACATTTATTCTCATTAAAATGAAATTGATCCCCACCTACATGACCATGTTGATCCCTCTGACTGGCAAGCAGGGAGTCGCTAACACTTGGAGTTTCTAGTTCGCAGTGGTAACCTCATGTTGTCGAAGATGCTACGGGCCGTTATAGCGCCAAGGACTCAACCAAATTGTATTGAACCAGATCCAGCGCTTTAGGAACACACACATGCAACTATGCTGGTCAAGTTAGACCTCATAATGATAAGTTGATTTTATCTAAACTTTTTTAACCTAAACCAAGTATTAAAATTATCCAGACATAAATAAAAAAAATAAAAAAGAGAAGATAAAAGGAAATGTACTAGGATTAAACGAAGAACAGAAAAATAATCCATGGCAGGACCAACCCTAACCAAGACAAATAAATACAAGAAAAATAAAAGGTGCCCGAAGGCTTCATTTATTTCTCTCTTATACTCTCAAAACATCAATCTTGTAATACACTAAGAAAAAGAACGAAGAGTGTGAGTGGTTCCTGCAGCAGCGGCTCTCCTCCACGTACTTCACGTTATGTTCTGTATGTTAACTGTTGCTTCGAACAAAGCTTTATATAGAAGCTGAGTGGGCTATGGGCCAAGCCCTTGACATTCTGAGCAAGCTAGGGTTTCAAAGGGATTTGTTTCCTTGTATAAATACCTCCAAATATATACATTCCTATCATCAATGAGGTTCAAATCGTTCATATCCATTGTGTAAGGAAATAAAGATTTCTTTCTTTATTTTCTCGCTACAACCAGGATCTTCCGCACCTTCCCCAAGGACTTCGTCAAAACATGCGTCGTATGCACTTTGCCTTCCAACTTGCCTGAACTGTTCTTTCTTCTGCTCCAAGCTTCTCCAGGTGGCATAAAGTATTATGGACGAAAGTTCTCCTCGACATCTTGCCTAAGGTTATGGCTTGTGCTTCGTCTTGCTAAGGATTCAACTCGTCTTGGTGAAGGCTAGTTTTTTTTGGAAGATCTTCTTTCTTTATTGAGTGGATCCCTAGTATATCCAACAATTGACTACTTTGATTCTTTCCTTATGTTGCTCTGGCAGGATAACGAAAATATAACTTTCCTAATTTTTGCTCCGCAGTAAAAATATGCATCTGCTCCTCCAAAGATCTTGTTAAATCTTTCCTTTTTAGCTCTTCGTTTGCCAGGTACTTCATCTTGGGCACAGAGTCTCCGAACGTCTTGCCAAAGGTGTTGATCAAGAAACCTCGCCTCCAGCTTTGAAATGTTTGGTCCAAATCTCGCATGGTACATTGTCTTAAGCATAAAAGTTCCTTGTTCAAGGTGTTAATTTCCTAGGAATTTGCCTCTTTCACTAAATGTGGTCTGACTTGCCCAAGACTCTTCCCAACTACTTCTCTCTCAAAAGTGTGTCCTCTCAGACACAAAGACACAAAATTGAGCATTTATTCTCAAGTAGATCAAGGTAGCAGTCAAGTGAACATATGAGAAACTTCATCACCCACTCAGCACTCCGTGTTTAGGGTTTAGTGTTTACGCTCAAAAGACTGCTTGATCAAGGTAGTTCCATAAGCTTGTCTGCCCTCTCAAAGTCGCCACCCTATTAGTATGGTCAAAGTGTCTATCTTTAGGTCATTTTAGGGTTGTAACATGGCTTGCGGCATAGGTAGGAAAATTTTGGAAACTAGGCTAAGGTTGGTATGAACAAAGTCTTGGGCAATTCATTGACTTATAGAGCACACTTGACTTCTCTTAGACTTGAGCACACTTATTTATATGGAAACATGTATTTTTTTTTAATTATTTTTGAAATTCTCTACCCCTTACCCTTTTTGTAGACTCCCCCCCGTTCTTTATAATATTTATTTTTTGGATTTTTTTTGGACTGCTCGGCTGGAAGCCAAAGCAGTTAGTTTGGGGAGTGCGTTTCTCGCCCTTCTCCTTGCTCCTGATGTTTCTTCTTGCCCTAAATTCACCCGACCGTGGGTAGGCCTTATTTGGAGATTTTATATATATGTTCATGAGGTAAAAAGAACATTAAAGGATCTAAAATGGCTAGCAAGGGTATATGTATGATTTGGTGGACATTTATGGCTCTAGGATATTAATAAAAAAATGTGCCTAAGTCATCTAGAGTTCTCAACCAGGGCTGTTGGGTCTTGACCAAGAGGACAGACAAGTTCTTGTACAAACCGAGTCAAACATTTTTATACACACAAAAAAAAAACATGCTAAATAGAGGCATATAACATTTTAGGCTCAAATCTCACAAGGTTCATGCTCACAAGACAGCTTTTTTGTCATACTCTACTGTCCTAGAACGTGGCCAAGGCATGCTCAAAACTCCTATCACTTATCATGCTCAAGAGACTGCATACAACATACTAGCAAGGCTCACAAACTTAAGATACAAACAAACAAGACTACAAAAAGAGGGGATCTCTCCCACTCACACACTTTGTTTAAGACAAAGTGTTAGAATGATTAAGGTCCCCGTATAACAAAAAAGTTACGAATAAAGATAAAATTAAAAACAAAGGGAGGAAAAACTTAGCAAGACTCAAGATTGAAACCTGTAAGGCTTGGGTAAGGAATGCGAGCTGGGCGTTGGATCTCCCGCATGGTCAAGACGGTGGTCTGGATGAGTGGGCGGGTAAGATAGTTAATGCAGCTATTGTCATGCCATATTGCCTCAGTTCCTGAATCTGGTGCCAATCTCTTTGGTCAAATCGGCACACGTGAACCAAACACCCCTTTGAGGAAGAACAAGCCCCCTCAAAAGGCACATCAAAGCAAACAAAAATAATGGCGACCCTCCCCACTTACACACTTTGCTCAAGACAAAGTGCTAGAATGGTTAAGACCGCCACAAAAAAAAAATAAAAGCAAATAAATAACGGGGCTCAGTCGTCATCAATCAGTCAAGATAAATTTATAATTTTTCTTATCCTTTACATTAGGTTCAGCTAGTGGTAAGTATAAGGTCGATCCAATAGGGATTTGATTTACTCTCTCTCTCTCTCTCTGTCACGATTTATATATTTTTATAGGGGGGCCTGCCTCAAGCAGGGAAATAACCAAGACCTGAAATAAATAAAAAAAAAAGGAAAAAAACACAAAAAAGATACTTGGCTTGGGGCTCAACTTGTTACACCTTAATCAACTCCTTGGTCATATGTGCAAAGATTCTAGTTGCATACACATGTCATTGGTTAAGGGCGAGCATAAGATTGGGGTTTTACTCCTACCAACCAAACGCATCACTCAGGCAACCCATTTTTAATCATCACGTAGGCACCTAAGCGTTGCCCAACACACCTTTTCAGCCCTGAAGGTAAGGGTTACTCATCCCCTTATCCCCCTTGTCCAAGCTTGCGCTCAAGCCAAACTTACTCCAGCATACCCAAATAAGCATTAGCGGGGCGGCAACCACAGACACTCCACGCTTTTCAGGTGCCTCGCCCATGACGTCCCCACCTACATCACCATGTTGATCCCTCTGACTGGCAAGCAGAGAAATGCTAACTCTTGGAATTTCCAGTTCGCAGTGGTAACCTGACCTTGCCCAAGATGCTATCGGCCGTTATAGCACCAAGGTCTCAACCAAGTTGTATTGAATCAGATCCAGCGCTTTAGGAACACACATGCAACTACGTTGGCCAAGTTAGACCTCACAATGATAAGTTGATTTTATCTAAACTTGTTTAACCAAAACCAAGTATTAAAATTACCTAGACATAAATAAAAGAAATGAAAAAGAAAACATAAAAGGAAACGTACTAAGATTAAACCGAAGACCGAAAAACAATCCATAGCAGGACCAACCTTGACCAAGGTAAATAAATACAAGAAAAATAAAAGGTGCCTGAAGGCTTTGTTTCTTTCTCTCTTACACTCTCAAAATATCAATCTTGTAATACACTAAGAAAAAGAACGAAGAGTGTGAGTGGTTCGTGCAGCAGCGACTCTCCTCCACATACTTCACATCATTATGCTCTGTATGCTAACTGTTATAAAGTAGCCTGTATGCTCTGTATGCTAAACGCACAAGTTTATGACTTGTGCTTGGTCTTGCTCAGGATTCAACTCGACTTGGTGGAGGTTAGGGTTTGTATGGAAGATCTTCTTTCCTTATTGAATGGATCACTAGTATCTCCATTAGTTCACCACTTTGATTCTCTCCTTATGTAGCTATGGCAGGATAAATGAAATATATCTTTCATATTTGTGCTCCGCTGTAAGAATCTACATCAGCTCCTCCAAAGATCTCGTTAAATCTTTTATTTTCAACTCCTCTTTTCCAGGTACTTCATCTTGGGGACAAAGAGTCTCCGAACGACTTGCCCAAGGTATTTCTCAGGAAAACTCACCTCCATCTTTGAAATGTCTGGTCCAGATCTGGCACGGTACATTGTCTTAAGCACAGAAGTTCCTTGCTCAAGGTGTTACTTTGCCTGAAATTTGCCTCTTTTAAGGAATGTGGTATGACTTCCCAAGACTCTTCCCAACTACCTGTCTCACAAAAGTGTGTCCTCCCGAACACAAAGGCACTAAAATAAAATAAAAGAAGACTCGATCTACACCTAGACATGCTAAAAAATAACACGAAAAATGGGTTCGTCAGATACAAATCAGTCTTGGAGAGTTTACAAGTTTACTAATAAGCATACGTGTATCATAAACTTCGACTACGTTCCTCCAACAAAAGTTCACTCCAAAATCGTGGGTACGTACTTTGCGAAGAATATTCGTCGTGATTTTCAGAAAATTAAACCAAATGAGATTGTACAAGATCTAAACGATCTATGGTACGTACTTTGCGAAAAATATTTGTCGTGATTTGTCGTTGAAAGCACATCAAATGGCTGTTGAGATGATCTATGGTGGATATGATGAGTCATTCCGAATGTTGTCTGGATACTTGTACATGCTTGACAGAACGAATCCGGGAACGATCACTCTTGAAGAAAATTGAACGAATCTAGGAACCATCATGGCGTTCGACTATGTACCAGATGTTGTCAGGGTCCCGTTGCTCCGGCTTTCTCCCTCTTCCAAATTTAAGGTAAGGAAAATTGAACAAAATATTAGGAAAATTGAAGAAATATATAATGAAATTGAAGAAAATATATAATGAAAATATTATCTTTTTAAGAAAATATATGAGGAAAACCCTCTCTCCTTCCTCAATATTTCTTGAGTTCTTCTCTCCGCCGCCGACAATAATATGAAATATATAAGGAAAACCCGCTTTGAGATTTCACGCAAGACAATAATATGAAATACAATGCGTATGCCGGGTATATATTTCTCAAACAATAATTTCTCTCTCTCTCTCTCACATGCGTCGAGTAATGCTTTATTTATACTACTTATTATTCTCGTCCCATATCTCTCCTTGATTCTTAGTCAAAATTAATTGTTTTTTTTCAGCATTTACTTTTTGACTTTTTTGTCACTTTTTTTGTTTTACTTTTGTAGGTTGCACCTGAGTGTGTCAATTGGGTTGTAACGGAGAGAGAACCCAAATTATTTAAGGGTAATTTATCTTTGCGTAATAAAAGTGTTGAAAAAAAATGATAGTCAATAAGATGATAACCATAGTTAATAATATTAAATTATATTATAATCAATAAATGATAGTCGGAATATAATAATTGATAAAAAAATTATTTAAAACTTAATATTTATCTGCAGAGTATGCAACATCATTTGGGAACATATTCAGACCCATGTGGCATTCCCTCTTCGGAAAGGAGGGAATTTGGTGAAGTTTGGAACCCTAACGTTGCTAACCTGGATTTTCCGCCTTCCCAGACACCTCCTTTTACTTTTACTTCTGGATACCAGCTTCACAGGACCGCAGTCCAACTCAAGGCTAAGCTTGACGAACTTTTTGCTCAACAACCAAACCAAGGGAAGATTCTTCCCGGCACAGGTCCCGGCTATCCGAAAAAGACAGACTGAAGCGGAGGATCACAAAATGCCACCGCCCTTTCGATCTAGTCCCACCAAGAAGAAGTTGAGCTGAATTGGCCCATCACGACGGACCGGTGATGTTTTAGTGAAATGCAATTAGAGAATAAGTGCTAAAAAATATTTAAAAAAATTTAATCAAGAACAAAATAAATTAGAAAAAGAATATTCTCTCTTTGGTTTTAGAAAAACTAATTTCTTTAATTTTAGTTTGGTTTTGAGGTTGTGTTATTTATTTTATATGTTATTTTTTAGATATAAATGTATCCCATTAAAATAAAAGTTAAATTATCTTTTAAATTGCTCATTTTTTATATTTTACTTCTTTTTAAATTATAAATTCATAATTTCTTTTTCATATACTCCATTATATATAAAGATGAATAATATTATCGATACAATTTTAAAATAATATTATTATTTATTGTTAGAGTGGGGTGCAAAAATAAGAAATGAGGTTTATAATTTAGAAATAGGGGAATAATAATAATAAATGAGAGATTTATATAATAATAGTTCTCATAACTCTCATTTTGAAGTTTTGTAGGGATAAATTTATTCCTAAATGAGAGTACAAGTTTAAGTGTTAATTTATCCCTCCAATACTTAAGAATATTCTTAACCTGTAAATCCCTTCTTCTGTAGCATTCTATTATTTTTAAATTATAACTGCACTATTTTTCTTCTCTTTAGAATAAGATGGAGGATGTGTTAGATATTTAATTTGTAAAAAAAGAAAACAGAAAAAGAGAGATAGAAAATGACAATACTTTTCTAACTCTCCTTTAATTCTCCTTTTAGATAAATAAATTTCTCTCTGAAAATGATAGGAGTACAACCTAATAAAAAAAATATTAAGAAAATCTACACCTGTGAACAAATGAAATAGGATTAATCGTAAACAAGAATAGAACAGGGTACCAAACTTCAGCTTTTAGCAAAGGATCATCCATCATATCAATTATGAACCAACCGGCCTTGCAGTTTTGTCCATATCTTTCAGTGGAAAATAATTAAGAATGAAGCACTTAGCTCATTGAATAAAGTTATGAGCAACAAACAAACACAATAGACTTTGGTTCCACAAATTTTGTTCAACAATCTGTTCTTCAAATTACTTACTTATATAAGAAGTAATTCCAATTCCATTGTTGCGGCCATGCAGTTGTTGAAACGTTAGACGATCTGGAGGTAGTTAGTTAGGATACAACGGGACAACCTTGTACGACAATCCCAGGAGCCCCCGGGCACTTAGCATAGGGGCAACCATCGAGGTTATTGCCCCACCAGTCTATACCGATGTTCTCCAGCCCCAAACACATGTACAATAACACCCCCATGAAGGCCAACCCGGCGTCCAATGCCCCCGATAGCACGTAGTTGTACCGTTGCCACAACTCCGGCCGGTACCTAAACACAACAAAACCGGACAAGAAACCTAGTATGATCCACGAAGTGTAGTTGACTGCCGTGGCTGGCGGCATCTGGCCGCACGCGCCAATCAAGATAGGCATGTTGATCAGCCTAATCCATTCTTGGTTGGGAAATGCCTTTGTGGCCACCCACACTAGCAAAGGAGCTATGGCTCCGCCCAGGAAGAACCAGTTCACGGCTCCGTACAGTCCTTGATCTCCGAACATCTTCCTCGGTCCGATGAGGCCCCACACTACTGAGGCGTCGTAGAAGACGTGGTCACCCGGGCACGTCCACAAGCTATCCGAGGACTGGTCGCAGATATCCGGGATTGTATCCATTAACCACCATGCCGTTCCCAGGTAGACGAAGGCAGCAATGAGTGTTCCCACCACCTAATTCAGAAATAATTTGATTAGGTAAGGATGATCGATATTATATATGGGAATATGAATTAGATTGGTAATATATAAATATAGATACCTGTGCCATGAACATAGTTCTTGGAGGGATTTTCATGTAATGGCCTAACTTAAAGTCTTGAAGGAAGGTGATGGCTTGGGTCATGCTAATGTAGCCGTACACCTTGAAGCACATGTTTGCGACGGGGTAGCCCGGGTAGATGTATCCGATGATGTACTCTGTTATGATGTTGAGTCCCGGTGTCTGGTTAGTAATGGCAGTGATGATGCCAATAGGAAGAGTGAAGAAGATGGCGATGACGCAAGCAAGTACGACTCCCCACCATGGGAGCTGCAGCTGCTCATTATAATACTCGCATGCAAAGATAGTAAGCGCCACATTCCCCACTAGAATGCACCAAAACCACCACTCCGGCACTTGCCTATACTTACTCATCAACCTCGTGTGTATATCCTTCTCCTTTTCACTAAAACTCGACCTACTCTGCTCCCATATTTCCTTCCCATGGAACACTGCCACGTGCATCACCGTCGCGCTCAGAGCAGCAAACCCCACCCCGTACGTCATCACGAAGAACGTGCTCAGGTGGAGCTGCCCCTGTTTCTTGTAGGCGTCCCCATCGAAGTGGAACGTCGAATCTATGATGGAGGAGATGTTGTAGATCTGCCCCGACCCGGTGAAGAGGTCGTTGGAGAAGATAGGGAAGGTCTTAGCGTCGTAGAGGTTGGACCAGTAGCTCAAGGGGGTGACCACGTACATGATGAGGAAGAAGCCCACGGCCACATTGGCTGTGGCGAACCACGGGCTGGCGAGGGGGCTGCCCAGGTAGGATGAGATAGAGGACCAGTCAAGCCCGAAGGCCGCAATGCCAAGGCCGTGGAGGCCCGACCCGAGCTGCTGGGCGAAGACGGAGGCCGGGAAGATCCAGCAGATCCAGGAGAGGGAGGTGAGCATCTGGAAGAGGTAGCCCGGGAAGATGTAGTAGGCGAAGCTGCAAATGAACGCGATCACGAAGAATTGCGTCCTGCTCACCCCTCCTTTCGGACGGGAGTCCTTCTCGTGGAGCGCTCTGAAACTCACAGTAGTTGTTTTCATCGGATGAAAAATAAAAAATAATCACTTTTAAGGTATTAATTGAATTGATAGATTTGTTATCAACCTATTGGTCAAATTCAAATCTGCGGCCCAAATGCTTTTCTGATATAAATTCTGAACTTTAATTTGAATCTTTAATTAAAAGTGGATTCAAATTATGGTGAAATTGAGGCCATATTTGTTTATATGTTTATCAATGTCTTTTAACAAATGCAAATAAGCAAAATGTTCAAAATACAACAAAGATTATTTATATTGGTTTATGTCGTCAAATTGTACTTAAGTAGAAAATGGGCTAGCTCCCTTTCACTATCTTGGCAAATAAAAGATAATTTGATGATAGTTGTATATTAATGTTATAATTCATTTTGAAGTTATATATGTGTGAAAGAAGACAGGCCATGTAGGTATAAATAATATGGTGTACAAAAATGTGCATTTAATTAAAATATTTGAACCCAACTTGCATTATATCTATCTATTGAGAGGCTATGGTAATAATTTCTGATGACAACTAATAATACCAAAAAAGTACTTATAAAGATTGAATGTGACATTTTGGCTATGATCGAAAATAATTTACCTACAAATTTGACATGTCTTATATTATACTTCTTCATAATTGAACATCCAACCTCTTTATTTACGAATGTTTCGCCAGTCTATCGTGGGTACAATTTAATGTGCACACAATTGATATGGTAATATCACATTAATATAAAAGTTATTATCGATTTTTTTTTATTAAATAATATTAAGCTATACTTTAAATATTAATAAAATTTTCATTAAAAATGTGATAATTATATATGAGACATGCCACATCATTCGCGAACGTTTAACCCTTCCCATGAAGAGCAGGCCAACATTTTCGGCTCTTTATAATATTATATTTCTTCCGTCTATTAAATATGTCATGTTTTGATAAAAAAAATTGTGAGAAATTGTGAAAATTTTTTGGTTAAAATATGAAATATTTAATATGGTGGGAGTATTAATCTTTGAAAGCTAAATCTCTTGCTTCATATATTGTACTTTTCGTAAGAGACGAATTTCATCTAATTTTAAAATTCTAAAATTTAAAACAAACTACCCACATCATGTCAACTATGAAAAATATGACCAATAAAGTTTCTACCTCCGACCCCACTTTCTCCAACTAAATAGGAAAAGGATGAATATTCAAGACATTGCTGACAACAACAATACAAACTATTCACTCTCAATCTAATATTGGTATACTTTCTTTTTTGAAATGTCTCCTGTACACATTTTAAAAAAAGTAAAAATTATCTTTTAAAAAAGATATAGAATATGTCATTTTTATCACTCTTACACTACTTTATACATTTTTATTAATAATCGTGTAGAAAAAAAAGTGTCAAGTTTAATGGGACGAAGGGAGTAAGTACTTCACAGTGCAAAACTACATAAATTATACTTTAATTTTAAGATTAAAGTATACAAATCATAAATTATACTTTAATTTTAAGATTATAACACACGCCCATCTTTAAAATTATGCAATTAACTACATAAATATAATTTGATTTTACAATTAGAACCCTGCAGGCTCCAGGTGACTCATTCTATATTGTTGTTACATGAAAATCTAAAATCTTATTGCGTGATATAGTCTGTTCTATTAATAATGATCCATTTTTATTAAAATTGTATGAACTTTTTAGTCAAAACGAATCATTGTTAATGAAATAGGAAAGTATAATTTAAGTGTCGCTAGGGAGGGAGGGATGGGTAAGCAACATTATCTTCAAAAACAGAGGACAAAATGTATGTGATGAGATTATGAAAATACTTTAATTTTTATGTTTTATTACTGAGTTTATTATTTCAATTAACATTTATTAAAATTAAAATTTAGAACATCTTTATTTGAAAATTAATTTATAATTTTTAAAATTCAATTAAAATGGCATTAATATTCAAAATAATTATATATCGTATTTAAGTGAATAAAATCATTTATATTAATTGAGTAAACTAACATTTAAAACATTAAAATAAAAGATATATATATATATATATATATTTGATAATTAGAAATAAATTATGGATATATAAGTAAAAATCAATTGGTGGGGATTACACGTCAACTTTCAAATGTCCGAATTTGAATGAAATGTTAAAATTAATACAAATTTAATCAGAAAAGATAGAAAACTATCATTCCATCTTCATCAAAAAAGGAGTATTCCTTTTTGGTACGTGTTCTTCATAGAGAAATTTTCCAAAATAAAAAAATAATGAATGTTAAAAGATAATTAGTATTTATAAACACTGATTGAATAATTTTTTTTTCTTTTAGTTATTACAACACTTTAAATCCTAATTAAATGGTCCTAAATTGGTACCGAAAAGAAATGAATATAGTGATAATATTTTCCAACAGCTAGCTACAATAATTTCAAGCATGACTCTAAACTTGATACACATTGAAAACTGATATTTGTAGTTTCAAGAATATCAAAATTTGAGGTGAATGCACATTAGTATTAATATTTGTAATAAAAGTAGGTTAATTAATTACCTGAAGAGAGAGACTTGAACCAAATTAGCAGGCCACCACATAGCTGCTGGCTCCACCAAATACCTTCTGTAAATCCCAGCCCATCCGAACCCCAACACCTACCATTCACCCATTCACCTCTCCAATCCATCAACATATACACACACACATACATACACACACACATATACATACCTGCGTGGTGATGACGACGATCAATGAAACCGAGAAGCTAATATGCTTCTGGTAAAAGATCTTCACCGCTGTCACAATATGGATAGCGTATACCGTACCCGCACCCGAATTCGCGAATATGGTGATCAGAACGTGCTCCTTCACGTTGAAGGGGCCCGGGTTGAGCGTGAACTCCCACCGCCTCCCTCGGAAGAACACTCGCTCCGTTATCCTCGCCGCCATCAGCTGCCCGAGTGGCACCACCGCGATCTGCGCCGATATGGCCGTGATCGACAGTGGCTCCGTCCTGTACCAGAAGAACTGGTTCAAGAACGAGAGCAGTACGCACGAGAGCGTGCCCAGGAACCACATCCGGAAGGTCAACACCGGTAGGGTCGGGTCGTCCGTCGTCGACACCGTCATCGCCACCTGCTTGATCGGAGAGTTCTCCTCCTCCCCCTCCCCTTCATTGGGGTTGTGCTGCTCCTCCTCTTCATGATACTCTCTCTGGGTGGATGTTGGCACTACAAGAAAAACCCTAATAAATTTTAAAGAAGAAAGTCGAAATGATAAAGAAAAGAAAATGGATGATAACAGGTGAAGGACTTACAAAGAGGGGATGTGATTTGATCAGAGGAATCAGATGGTTCATGTTCATCCATTTGGGATGAAAGAGGGAAAAAGGAAAAGTGAATCTTGGGGGAATTTCGGAAGGAATCAAAGAGTAGTTGGCTGCTATAATATCTACTTACTCCATCAATAAAATAATTAATTCTTTAAAGCAAATAAACATTAAAAATAAAATAAAATTGATGGGGTCAATGTTGAAGGTTTGGTGAGGGGGTAGGGAGGGGTAGATATATGTTAATTTATATGTGTATTATTTGTCAACTGCGGATAATAAATTGGAAAGAGTTGTTTGCGGTAGAGATGCATGTGCTGCATGCTCTTTATTTATTAGGATTAATTATTACTCCATTAGTCCAATTTTTTTACTTTGATCCAATATATAGAGTTAATACTCATTCCTTCATATATGACAGTCCTTTCACCAAATTATCACTAGCTAGCTTGTCCCTGGTACTGGTACGTGAGAATCTAATTTGTCATGAACATCCTAAGGTGCTGCTTTTCACAAATCTCAACATACTCCTCAATCTCGTTTTTTTTTGAAGTAGATATCTTAATGTCAAGAATAGTCCATAACAATTTATCTTCGGGGGCATACAAGGATTCTTTCACCATTTGAGGCGTTAATTTACCTACCAAAATATCACCCCTAAATTCAGCATGATGTTGAGGAATCTATTTCTTGCAGACCAAATTACAGAGTCATACGACTTAGTCTTTGATGTCATAATCACTTATAAGTTCATATATTCTTTTGGAAATGAGGCATGTGTCAGGTGGACTCTTTTCATAGTCTGCGATGTTGTTTTGCCATCCATTTTGTTGGGTTCCGGAAGAGCATGCGTGGTGTATGGGAGAGGGGGGGGGGGGGGGGGGGGCACACTCCAACTTTTTTGCAATTGACTGTGAACAGCAGATTGATTGAGAAGCAGCTCGTTGTTTATACCAGAACAGCTCGCTTAGATTAGCAGTCGATCTCCTCTGATGTAAAGAGAGATCCAACTACTCAAGTAAGTTCTCAATACAGAGCGTGAGTAATCTGTCAAGGAGCAAATAGACTGACAGTTGGCTAGAGCATACTAGACGATCTGTCCAAGTACAGATCGTGTGCGGAAGCTGTGTATAAGTTGTTGGCTGCTCTTACACTTAGAAAATATATCTTGTTTATATCGAATGTTCTTTAAGAAATTGATTCAAGATGCACAGCTCGCTTATTTAGATAAGCTCGCTGGTGAGTGATAAACAAAGAATCAAAGCAATGCAATGCAAAATATAAAAGAACACACAATATTTAACGTGGTTAGGGAAACCCCCTACGTCCACGATCGATCAAAGCTAGATTGATGAATCCATTAACCTTGGATCCCTAGATTATTTATCTTCATTGAGTACGAGCCAAAACTTGTTTATTTATTCTCGGTGAGTACGAGATTACAACTCTTTTATTTAAACTCGTCGAGTACGAGATCTGAGTTCGGTTTTATAATCCTTCTTCCTCCAAGCTTTTGGCTATGGAGGAAACTAGAACTATGGGCTTTGAAGGCTCAAATCTAAGTTCTAGTGGGTTATCTTCAAAATTATGGTGATTTCTCTCTAATTTACAACACTCAAGAATTTATATGATTTATATCCAGTGTTGAATAAATCTATGGAAAACTAGAGAGAGAATCTTGTGGCGTTGAAGCTTTTTCTAGGTAATATCACGAAAACACGAACACCATTTCTGAAGAAGGCATGAAGTATTTATACGCATATTTGAATTATATTCGTTGGAAGTCTTTGTAGCTTTTGCAGTAAGCATTAAATGCTCTTTTGACCATTGGTTGCTGACTGTACTTCTAGTCGTTGGAGTTTGTCCTACATGGATGTTGACGTGGCATAGGACATGTAGGCTTATCAATTTAGGTAGATTAATCTAGCTTCCTCCAACTGGGATGAGCAGCTCGTTTGGACCTCATAAGAATAGGTGGATTAAAACAACTTGTAGTTGAGCATGTTGTATCCAATAAACATTGAGTTGATTCATCATGAACGACAGATCGATCTGCTATCAAACTGTTCAATCGATCTGTTATACACAGATCGTTTGTATTAATCTTCTTCTTGTACACCTTGTTGTCCATCTTGTTCTGCAGCTCGTTTGTGCACTTGCTGATCGATCTGTTAGACACATGTCATTTGTAACAATCTGTTCCTGGTATATCTTCTTATGCAGCTTGATGTTAACCTATTTAATACAAGGTTGATTCTATCGTGCTGCTTCTTGGTCTTCTTATCGACCTGTCCATCGATCTAACGATATGTCCTCGGTAAGTATGCTGGCCTCCTGTTCGATAAAATAGATGCAATAAAAAACTAATTCTAGATTGATCAGGTTAGTCCTATGAAAATATTGTTACATCAATCTGTTCTCACATTTTGACTTAACCTTCTATATAAAAAGGTCGATCTTTATAGCACAAATCGTTAATTTAATCTGGTCTTACAGGTTGATCTCCCTTCTAATAGATAGACAAAATAAAATCAATATCTATGATACAAGTTGTTAACTCAACCTGATCTTACAAGTTATTTGATCTACTATTGAGAACACAGATGGTTTCTATGGACACGATATTTCTTTCATTGATCTATCCTTACACTTAACCATCTGTAAAGTCTATCTAATCTAGACACAAATAAAGCATAAACACCTAAGCATCAATAGATATTAAAGTGTAAACACAATTTAATATCATGCGTATATATTATGATTTCGCATCATCAAAACATATAAATAATGATTTCCACAATCATCAAAAAGGTTCCCAACAATTTCTCCCTTTTTGATGATGTTAAAACCATCACAATAAAATCAAACACATTTACCTGCAGATGCTGAAACCACTTACCTTATTACCTAAACACGATCTGGACATGAGCTAAGTTGGTTTGCTGCTTCTTCAACCATCTGATTCCTCTTTTTGAGATAAGCTATATTTGATCCTCAAATCTTTCCTTGTTGGTATGAGTAGTACTAATCAATTCATTTAACCTCTCGCAAAAGAAAGTATTGGTGTGTGGGGCCAGTACGTCAATTCTGATGGGCGCTCCTAATCCAACAATTGGTATCAGAGTCGGGGCTTCGGATGTGAAGAATCAAATCCGGTGGAGACATCCCTAGGCAGGGATTGCCTGAGGGGAGGGGTTGTTGGGCACAACAACTCTAGGGGTTATGATGATTCACGGCCGTAATCCGAGGTGCAAGATTGATGGTCCTCAGGGTGTCATAGGTAGCCCCGTGGCCTGAGTTTGAAGGAGCGCCAACATATGCTCTCAAGGTTTGATGCATCCTCTAGAGTACTGGGATGGTGCTGAGGGGGGGGGGGGGGGAATTGTTGGGAAGTGGACTCCAGCACCTCCCGGAGGGTGGGTCCTCCGTGTATCGTACCTGAGAGAGCTTATGGGAGTGTGGCCTGCCTCAGTCGAAAAGAGTCTGCACTACCATTGTTGACGAGATGTTAAATGAATTGATTAGTACTACTCATACCAACATGGTGTATCATCTTTTCAGGTGACCCCCTAATAGAAACTCCAAGGTTAAGCGTGCTTGGTTTGGAGCAATACTATGATGGGTCACCTACTGGGAAGTGTCCTGGGTCAGCCTGTTAGTGAGGACAAAGCAGGCTGGAAAAAGCGATCCATAAATTTGATTAAGCGTCCACAATCTCATTTACTTAGCATCATTCAATTGATTCTAAAAGAAAACATGAAATAACACAAGACAATTCATTCTTATTAGAAATTGATGGATAGAACTGCTTATTATAATTGAAATACAAGTAGATAGAGATAATTTAGAGTAGTATTGTTGGTAATTTGATGATCTTTATCTGTGAGCTCCATCTCTCCTTTGCATTCCCCCTTGCTAAAATACTCCTTGAACTTCATGGGGTTAAGTTGTTTCTTGCTGTGTACCCCTTTTTAACGATCTGGGTACTGATCTAAGTCACGATCTGTATATACCTCTGTGAATTTGATTTGTGTCGTGAGCTGTTTGGCGTCATATGTTGTCTTCCTATTGGTTGTACAGATCGTTACTGATATCTTCTTTGTTGTTTGATCTGTACTTTGTTACTTATGTCCAATCCATGAAATCAACAACTGCGGCTCAGCTCGTCAGTGATCCGTTTTAGTCCCTCTTAACTTGATTTGATCACCTCTCAACGCATTTGCCTGAGGCTGCTATATTTTCCTTTGAGAGCAAGTTGACATGTTCCTTTTCTTAACAAGTCGCTCTATGAATGCAGCAACGGGGAATGTATTTTTCCCTCTTGGCTCGTAATCAATTTTTCTCCATCCTTCCTGCATAGGAACGTTAGATAAATCTATTGACAATTCAAATCGATTAAAATTTACCACATTAGAATCATCCTCATCTTCTGAAATTCGAGCCAGATAGGCTACGTCATCTGATGATGAGCTTGAGGAAGAATCTATGGAATCCTCAACTACCAGAACAACTTTCTTTCCCTTGAGCTGTTTAAAGGATTTCATCGAGCTGCTTGAGTTCTCCCGCATTCTATCGCGGTAGAGCTTCTTGTACTTGTTAGCACGTACTTCAAGCTCTTTGAATCTCCTAGTCATTGAGGCATATTCTTGCATAAGTTATTCATTCGAAAACTCTTCTTGAGCTTCGCTGGTGGAGATCATCTTTGAAGATGATCTTGCTTTAAATGCAACCTCCCTTTTCATGTTGGCTTCAGCTTCTTTGTTGACCTTATCTGTGCCATGAAGTCTGTTAATTTCATACTCATATGAAAGAATATTAAATATATAATCACAAGATAAAGAGTTGGAATTTGATCTTGTTTGGATCAAGGCAACATAGATATGCCAATTTGCAGGTAAAGCTCAGATGATCTTCATGTTTAGTTCAAGTTGCGTGTATTTCTTTGGGCTCATGTATGCAATTTCCAGCGCGATCTCTGTGAATCAGTTCTGCATCTTTTGAATCGATTCATTGGGCTTCATCCGGAGCTCCTCGAACTTGTTGCAGGCAATTGATAGCCTGATCTCCTTCATTCCCTCTGATCCCAAGCTTAATTGCTTTAATGTATCCCACATCTCTTTGGCAGTTTCCAGGTGTCTAATCTTGGCCACATAAACGCCATGTACGACACTCGATATGAGCCATTTTGCGTAATTATCCAGCTCAGTGACCATGCGTTCTGCTCTTGTGAATGTCATGGGATCTTTAAACTTTTTCACTCCAGCTTGGTCTCCTGCTGTCTGCTCCTCTCCATCTTCATAGACAATGACTGGTCCATTTTGGATAATGTCCCACATTTGCACATGATGAGTTCGTAGACACATTTCAATTCTTTAACTCCATTCATTGTAGCATTCGATGGAGAAGTCTTTACAAGACCTGAGAAGAGAATCCATATGCAATAGAATGCAGTAAAGGATGAAAAATATTTTTCTAAGTAAAGATCTATTAAATTGACCATGCAGACCCACCCGTGTAAAAATACAATGGTCGGTTGAACCACTGCTCTGATACCACTTGTTGGGTCACAAGAGAGCAGGTGTGGTGTATGGGGGGGGGGGGAGATACAGCACACTCAAACTTTCTTGCAATTGGCTGGAGCATACCAGACGATCTGTCCAAGTATAGATCGTGTGCAGAAGCTGTGTATATGTTGTTGGCTGCTCTTATACTTAGAAGATATATTTTATTTATATCGAGTATTCTTTAAGATATTGATTCAAGATGCACGACTCGCTTAATTAGATAAGCTCACTAATGAAAGATAAACAGAGAATCAAAGCAATGCAATGCAAAATATAAAAGAACACACAATCATTAATGTGGTTCGTGAAACCTCCTACGTCCATGATTGATCAAAGCTAGATCGGTGAATCCCTTAAACTTGGATCCCTCTATTACTTATCCTCGTTGAGTAAGAGCCAAAACTCGTTTGTGCACTTGTTGATCGATCTGTTAGACACAGGTCGTTTGTAACGATTTATTCCTAGTATATCTTCTTATGCAGTTTGATGTCAACCTGTTTAATACAAGATTGATTCTATCGCGCTGCTTCTTGGTCTTCTTATCGACCTGTCCATCGATCTAACGATCTGTCCTCTGTAAGTATGTTGGCCTCATGTTCGATAAAATAGATGCAATAAAAAACTAAGTCTGGATTTATCAGGTTAGTCCTATGAACAGATTGTTACATCAATATGTTCACACATTTTGACTTAACCTTCTATATAACAAGGTTGATATTTATAGCACAGATCATTAATTTAATCTGGCCTTACAGGTTGATTTCCCTTCTAATAGATAGAAAAAATAAGATCAATCTCTATGATACATGTTGTTAACTCAACCTAATCTTACAAGTTAGTTGATCTACTATTGAGAACACAGATAGTTCCTATGGACACGATCTGTCTTTCATCGATCTGTCCTTACACTTAACCATTTGTAAAGTCTATCTAATCTAGACACAAATAAAGTATAAACACCTAAGCATCAATAGATATTAAAGCGTAAATAAAATTTAATATCATGAATATATATTATGGTTTCGCATCATCAAAACATATAAATAATGATTTCCACAATCATCAAAAAGGTTCCCAACACTTTTTTATCATGATTAATTCGTTAGATTTCCTTATTACTTTGGAACATATGGAAGAAAGCTTAACAATAAAATTCTTATTGAATAGTTTGTTTACCGATAGTAGGTTATGTTTCAAACTTTATACGAATGAAGCACTCTCTGAGAAGTAGTGCGAACAATTAAAGTATCAAACCCTTTAGAGTAGTCTTTTGACCTATCACCCTAGGTTACTTGTGGACCATTTTGCTCAGTGTATAAGTTATGTGCCTTGAGCATCCGTTATCTACAATCCAACTCGAATGCATTTAAGTTTCTCATCTTCTTGTTTTTCCTGCAACCTGTAATTACGTAGTTTTAAGATCTAGTTTTGAACTAGATTTAAAGATAGAGTTCAAAATGTTCTTGGGAATCCAAAACTTGTCGAACAACTCGTATTGATTTAGAAGACTTGAATTTTCTCCCATAGGCGTTATGATTAACATTTCTATAAGAGTTAGAGTGTTTAGAATAATTATGTTTCCTCTTAGAGGATGTAGACAGTTGATTAGCCCTTTGAGGGGAATCTGGTCGATAGCTAGTCTAACGCAAAGTTTGACCCTTGTTTAAATATGGTTTATTCATATATGAAATTGTCTATCTCTTGCCAAATTGTGCATATGACGGTTTGTAAAACAGGTCGCACAGATTAACACACTCACACAAAGAACACATGAGTTGGTAACCTAGTTCAGTGCAACCACCTATGTATGTAAGGCTTCGCCCAATAATATGATCAATCCACTATTAAAAATCTCGAGATACAACGGAATATTACTCTCTAAGGACTATTCACGCCTTAAGAACACTCTTCACTCTCCAACGCTCTTCTCAAGTGTACTAAAGCTAATTTCTCCCTAGACTAGCCAACCCTAGAACCCCTTAGCCTCCAGGATTATCCCTTTGAGTTTGTAGAATATTCAATTACAAAGGATCACACCCCAACTCTCAAACTCACGCAATAGTTGAGGTAAACACGTCTACACACACGTATGTATGTAGGATTATAATAATAAAAATATATCAATAAAAAGCTCACACTATTCGCTCAATATGCTCTCACTATCTTTCGCTTGAGTGGTTAATCATTGCGGACTAAAGAGCCACCCTTATATAGGGTGTCGTCAAATCCTAGCGTTGCCGCTTGCCTAGTATGTCTCTTTCCTTGCATAGAATATCTTACATGGTATCTAGGATATACTTCCATGATCTTCGAAGGGAATAACTCTTGAAATATCTCATGTATACCGCATGCATATTTCCATACATCCATAATGCTCAGCAAGGAAATTACCATAAATATAAGATTCTGGTACAACTATCATATTCGGATCCAAGAGAGAAAGATCTTGAGACAAATAACTAAAATTGTCCTACATAAATACGCTAATATCATCATGCACTCACAATCTGTTAGAGAGAGTAGGAAGTAGAAGAGGTCGAGTTAGAGGAAGAGGTTGGGCCTCTACCTTTTCATGTTTACCGCAGGCGAGGATGGGCTTAGGCCTTTCAGCCGATTTATTATCAATTAGTTATTTATTTTATTTCTAATCTTATGTTGAAGATATTTTTGGTAAAGACTCTTATTAGTGGTGTAAATAATTGTAATTACGGTTTGAGGATTATTATTGAAGTATTGATAATTTTGACCCCTAGACTGACGGACGACTGTACCGTTTTGTATTCTTTATTTTTCTACTCCTAACAATTGGTCTGAACTACCAGATCCCATTCCGCGTGTATGATGACGGATCTGCAACTGAACGATTGGAGAAGTTGGAAGTGGATTACTCAAGACATAAAGAAATTGCTGGAGAAGATGGCTACAACTTTGATAGTGATGTCAAAAGTGATCGAGCAGTGGCCGGTGACTGGCGCAGCTCTAGAAGTGTTGGCGGTGGCTGATCCGCCAGTGAATCCCACACCAGTAGTGATGACGATGCAATTACCTCCCTGCAGCGGGGCCGATCTTATTGGGTGATTGGCTCGTGGCAACCAACAATTCGAGATTCACAACACAAGTACGGTAAAGAGGGTCTCCTCGGCCGTCGTTGCCATGGAGGAATCCACCCTATGCTGGGAAACATGGCTTCGATTTCGCAAACCAGAACTTTCGTGGGAGGAGTTCTAGAAGGCGCTGGTATCAAGATTCGATACGCTTTTTAAAGGGGGTCCCTTTGAGAGCTTGGCAGACGTGAAGCAATCTGGCTCAGTGGAAGAATATTTCAATTTATTCGTGTAACTCGTCGGCCTGGTTCCGGGCCTTAGCGACGAGCACTATCTGGGTTATTTTATGAAAGGGTTGGTCGATTCGGTACGTGGTGCACTATGGTTGTTATGTCCCAGAGATTTGGAGACAACCATGGAATTAGCCAGGGATGTGGAAGATAATTTAGTGATGCAGACGGGAGGGAGAGGTAATAACGGACTAGTTAGTGCGCCTTCCCGCACTTATTCATTCTCGAAGCCATCTTTTAACAATGGTTTGGGGGCCGAATCGACCCCTAGACCTCATAGTGGATCAACAGCTGGGCACGGGGCGAAGCAAGCATCCCAAATAATTAATTAAATTCAATTGGGCCCAAAGGAGAGTTGGAAATTAATTTAATCAAATTATGGATTTGTCCAAGCCCATATTAATTTGAATATAATTCAAATATGAATTTGAATTATAGTTGTAACCACAAGAAATAAAGGTGGGGAGGGATATGATTCTATTATTTGAGATATAATTCAATCTCCTTAAAAGCCCTATCCTAGCCCACGATGTCCATAAAAGGAGCAAATTTCTCTCTCCAGAGACACCAAAATCGGCGCCCTCTTGAGAGTTTGAACTCTCAATTTTCAAAAATTAGGAAGCATTCCAAGCTCCAATTTTTGTTTTTTTTTCTCATAAATTACTAGACAATTTTGCTCGCACGATATTCTAGTAAGTAGATCAGGAATAGGATAGAAGTTCCTAGGGTTGGATTCAAGGAGATTCGAATGGTGTGGATTGCGGTTCGATAACTAACGATTCAATTTGTTTCTCCACAAACGGAGGATTTACTTAGGAGAAGGTATAAAGTTCATTTTTGCGCATTTGTATTCTCCTATATGCATAAGAATTAATTATTCATGTAATTAATTAAACCTGTGGATCATGCGGTGTTATGAGTCCCTCATACGGGTTCTATCAGAAGTCTCTGGAACGAATGCAAGATGCGGAGTTTTGGGCAGTGGTGGTAGAGGGAGAGCCGGTAAAACTGGTGGATTCTGAGTCCCCACGAGTGGCACGAGTTTTACAGTAATTTGCAGAAGTGTTTGGGGAGCCGGAGAGCCTTCCACCCAAACAAGCAACAGATCACCGAATTGAGTTGGTTCCAGGGGTGAGACCTGTATCAGTGCGGCCGTATCAGTATGGTCATATTCAAAAAGGTGAAATCGAGCGACTAGTGGCAGATATGTTTTGAGCTTGTATTATTCGTCCAAGCGCAAGTCCATTTTCTAGTCCGGTTTTGTTAGTAAGGAAGAAGGATGGCAGTTGGCGGTTCTATATCGACTACTGAGAGCTAAATAAGGTGACGGTACCGGATAAGTATCCCATTTTGGTGATTCAAGAGATGCTTGAAGAGTTGGCGGGTGTTGTGGTGTATTCAAAAATTGATTTGCGCACAAGATACCATCAGATACGAGTTGTTGATTCGGACATTCCTAAAACCGCCTTTCGGACGCACAACGGGCATTACGAATTATTGGTGATGCCGTTTGGCCTAATCAAAAGAAATGCTCGTTTGGGTGTTTGAAGGTGGAGTACTTGGGGCACATTATCTAAGAGGCTAGGGTGGCGATGGATCCAGCTAAGGTTATTGTCGTAGTGGAGTGGCCTCGACCTCATTCGATTAAGGAAGTGTGCAGGTTCCTAGGTCTGACAGGTTACTACAGAAGGCTCGTTCAAGAGTATGGGCTCATTGCGCGACCTCTAATCGCTCTCCTGAAGAAGACATCTCCGGCAAGATTTGAATGGCTTAAGGAAACTAAAGTTACTTTTGAGAGATTAAAGAAAGCTCTAACTGAAGCTCCTGTTCTCACTATGCCTGATTTTTCCCAGCAATTTCTAATAGAGTGCGACGCATCAGGAATCAGAGAGGGTGTTGTTTTGATGCAAAATAAACGTCCTATTGCCTACTTCAGTAAATCGTTATCAGAAAGGACATTAGCAAAGTCAACTTATGAGAGGGAAATGGCGGAGCTGGTGATGGCCGTGCAACATTGGCAACCGTATTTGTTAGGAAGACGATTTGTTGTGCGCACTGATCATAGAAGCCTGAGATATTTGTTGTCCCAGAAAATTGCAACGACAGCACAAAAAATATGGGTGACGAAGTTTATAAGCTACGATATTGTTATTGAATATAAGGCAGGGCCGATGCCTTGTCACGAAAAGGAGAGAATTATAAGTTGGGGGCCATCAGTGGACTGGAGTGGATGGATATGCAGAAGTTTTGAGAGAACATGAAGTTGATGAATATGTACAAAGTTTTGTGAATGCCTTGCGAGAGAAACCAATGAGCCGTGTAGGTTTGAGTTAGTGGGTGGTAAGCTGTTTTATAAAGATAGGGTGGTGTTAGCTGCGAACTCGGCTTGGATTCCTAAGTCCTTTTATGAATTTCATGATTCTCCAACATGGGGTCATGCTGCCTTCCGTACTTATCGAAGGTTGGCGTTGAGTGTGTATTGGAAGGGAATGTTTCGACGAGTACATGAATATGTGGCTACATGTTTAGTTTGTCAAAAGTCAAAGTATGATGCATGTCTCCAACAAGTTTGTTGCAACTATTGCCAATTCCCGAGCTAATTTGGGAGGATTTATCAATGGATTTTATTACATGTTTGCCTAAATCCCGAGGGCAATTAGTGATTATGATTGTGGTGGATAGATTATCAAAGTAAGGTCATTTTCGGCCCTCAAACGACCCATAACAACGAGATCGATGGTTGATTCTTTCATCCGAGAGGTGGTTCGTTTACATGTAACTTAGCGTGGGTGATCAAATGTTTTTGAAGGTGAGGTTGTATCGTCAAACATCTGTTGCTAAGCAAGATCATCACGAGCTTGCTGCTAAATTTTATGGGCCATTTGAGGTAGAGCAGAGTGTAGGACCCTTGGCTTATCGGCTGAAGTTGCCCTCATTGAGCCGGATTCATCCGATTTTCCATGTTTCCCAACTCCGGCGTGTTTGGTAAAGACTCTTATTAGTGGTATAAATAATTGTAATTAGGGTTTGGGGATTATTATTGAAATATTGATAATTTTGAGCCCTAGGATGACGGATAGTTGTGTCGTTTGGTGTTCTTTATTTTTCTGCTCCTAACACAATCTCCCCCTTTGGCATTTATGTAGAACAAACACCAAATATACAAAACCAAAACATAACTGCAGCTCCCCCTTGCTAAGGCATGCATATAAAGGATCAACACTTCCATGCAAAACAACTTAACGAATATGACAGAATCTCACGACAACATTCATCAAAGCATAACCGAACACATAACAATAAACATGCTTCATCATCACATAACATGAAGTATGGTAATCATCATCAGAGAGAGCATAGCAAAATAACCAATGAACTGCATAGATGAATAGTAAGCATCAGATACCAAAAGCTACCAACATTCATCATTCCCATTTGAAACAATGTATCTCAGAAGATCTCTCGGTAGCGGAAGCACCTATTTTAGATTAATACAGACCCAAAAATATGAAATTTATTTGAAACACGTCATAGGGAATTTGACAAGAATAAATTGTCACCAGCTGCAACACATATCACCTACTCCCCCTTATTTGCTGCATAAATGCCAAAATATCAGCCCATCAAAAGCTTTCTTCCTCGTTGTCCTCAGCAACATCTTCCCCTTCCTCAACATCATCTCCCCCTTCCTCAGCATCTGGGTCCTCCATCTCTTCATCATCAGTCGCATCAGCTACTTCTTTGACCCCAGATAGTCCTTCTTGAGGGTTATACTCTTCTTGGAGTTGGAGATCATGAAGAAGTCCTGCATTCTGATCACATTGCTTGGAATCCTCCCGAATAGACTTGCAGAGATGATTGTACTGTTGTTTGAGCTCCAACATCACGCGAGTAGTCATGGCAGGCAGGTTAGCAGTGAGAACAGAATCAGGAAGTTATCCCCTAAAAATTTTCCTCTGCTTGCTAAACTTCTCTTCCAATATCACGTTCATGGAGCTTCTAATAAAATAGCATGGAGATAAATGGAATAGGAGCAGGGATTTTCTCAAACTTCTCTCCTTCAAGATTAAGAGAGACTTGATTGCAGATGATCTCAAAGATAAGCCTGGGGAAACCAATTGGCTTACCATATAAGATGCTTAGCATGGTCCTTGACAAAGCTCACAACCATTGCTCCAAAGTTAATTGGGACACATGTTCCAATGTGGAAGAGTAGAGTGGCCATGCTAGAAGCAAAAATGCTATCTTATGGAGTACCCCATATTTCATGGAAAGCTTAGAAGAAAAAATGCTTTCCCCTATCCAAGTGTTAATAGCCCCACCAGTGAGTTCCCTAGAAATCACGTCTAAGCTAACAGTGTCCTCCAAAAACACATCAAGAGATCTGCCTAGGAATTCATTTATGACAGAGGGTGAAAACTCAAAATACTTACCCCGAGTAAACGTTTTATACACATCAGCACAATTGGTATCAAACATGGACTTGTTCAGGTTGGCATAGAATTCAAGAACTAAGTTTTTAACAAACTTATGGACATGGATCACAGTCTGCCTAAGTCCCACACAATCAATGATATTCATAATCCCATTACTAGAAATACTACCAAAATTCACAGGACGATCATTAACAAACTTCTTCTGCCTATTAAAATCCCAAAACTTCATATGATGGTCATCACGAATAATAGACATAAATGAAGAACGAGAAATGTTGCCCCTAGTGTTTCGAGCGTCACTGCCTATGTGGCTACCCCCATCATCTGTCTCAGGAACCGAGGGCTCACATTCTGGCTCAGTCACAGGAGAGGGCACAAGTGAGGGATCATGTGTGGGAACCTTTTGTGCCTTCTTCATCTTTCTCCTCTTTTCTCTGCGCCTAGCAGCCTTCAACTTGGCTAATTGTCCACGAGTTCGACGTCCTGGAGTATCCTCAAGTCCTAGTGCAGAAACTCACCTAGGGTCTATTTGCTTCCTCATCTTCTTCCTTTTTACTTTCAGCACTTCAACAGAGGGTGAAGGCTCTGAGTCTGGAACTTCTTCATCAATAGGAATGTCATGTTCTTCTTCATCAATAGAGTATGTTGTTCTTCTTCCTCAACCACATCATCGAGCATTGGTTCTTGAAACACATGAATGGGAGAAGGTATCCTCTCACGTGACTTGGAAGAATGTCCCATATGAGCGGCAAAACTAAGCTTTCTCTTGGGTTGTTTCTTCTTTTTGCCCTTCTTAATTGCTTCGCATATGTGGGCAAACTTGACAACAAGTGGTGCAGCCTCTATATCCTCGGAGATATGAGCAGAAACACGTTGAGATGGTGGTGATGGGTTCTTCTCATATGAGGATGAAGAAATAACTCATTTTCATTTCCCCTTCGAGATGGATTTTGAGCGTAGTGGCTGAGACTCAGGTGATTCGGAGAAAGACGCCTGTGAATATCTGGGAGATGACCTGTCGGATGCCATGGGGAGCGAATATTTCCAAAATGCTGTAGTTGAAAATATGTTTCTTGGAGATAAAAGCAACCTTAGATTCAAGAGAGTTGGATAATTTGAATTTTAAACTCAAATGTAATCATGAATAACCTTTCCAACTTCAAATTACCATTACCAATGAAGGATAACCGCCTTTTTCTTCCGGAAGTGAGGTGTGTTGGGAACCCTGAAGTATTTTTTTGTTATGATGATGATCTCTCGAAACACACTTAGATTTTACAGTCTTGATTGGTGGTAAAATGTTCTACATGTTAACAGATCACTAAGTATAAAGTGAAATCTGATAGAGAACAAATTAGGAGATGACTTAACGTGTAAAGGAATTATTCCTATAGAAGTTATTTCAATAGTCTAGGTTGAAGACCAAGACATTTCCATCAAGAGAAGAAATCGATCTGCCAAGACAGTCAGCGACCAGATCACCGACCAGGTCACCAACCAGATCGATGATCACAGCGAAGCACCAGATCGATAGAGTCATCAAACCACCAGATGACATCACTATACACATCATACCTACTTGCCACGTCAGTTTGGAAGTCTACACAGCAAGATACAGAAGAAGAATCCATGATTGACACGAAGAAGGAAAGTAATCGTTATCGATCTGCTTTCCATATTTAGAGGATTCAGTCAACGCTTCTATAAGGCAAGAGCAGATATGATGAACATCATTGATTGGCAATCTACAATCATCTCACGCCAATCGACAAACGGCTAGAATTTCAAATTCAAAGCCTATATATATTTGGAGTTCAAAGTCTGGAGAGAATATGTGCTACATCGATAAAAACATTCTCAAGCAATCAATCTCTACGTCAGACTAAAGCTTCAAACTGTTTGTGATTCTAAATGACACCAACCCAACCTCGATTCAAGTCTGTCTTATCGAGAGAAAGGAGATCACCCTGCTAGCTAGTAGTTTTCTAGTGGTAACGTAGAGGTAATCTGTTGTAAAGAGACTCGACCTTTATTAGTGCATTAGTATCTGTTGGGAACCCTAAGATATTTAGTTTTGATGATGGTCTTTCGAAACACACTTAGCTGTTTTTAGAGTTTTAAACTGTTCTACGTGTAAAACAGATCACTAGATATAAAGTGTATCATGTTATAGAACAGATTAGGAGATGACTTGATATGTAAAGGATATAGTCCTATAAAAGTCAATCTCAACTTAGTATAGGATGAAGGTCAAGATTTCACGCCAAAAAGAATCGATCTGCTGTAACAGATAGTGACCAGATCGATGACCAGATCGACATTTACAGCAGGGCACCAGAACGATTGAGTCATCAATCCACCTGCTGACATCATCCTACACATCATATGCTCTTGCGACATCAGGATTGAAGCCTATCCAACAGGGATTGGAAAGAGAATATTCGGCTAACACATAGAAGGAAAGAGACCGTTAGCAATCTGCTTTCC
>JAPKLX010000376.1:92517-137486 GCA_026898415.1 Leonotis leonurus | reverse complement strand
TTCGGCTAACACATAGAAGGAAAGAGACCGTTAGCAATCTGCTTTCCATAAACTCAAAGATTGAGTCAACTTCCCTATATGGCAAGCAGAGATATGATGCACATAATTGATTAGCAATATACCATCAAACTCATGCTAATCAGCAAACGGCTAGAATTTAATATTCAATGCCTATATAATCGAAGTTCAAAAATCTGGAGAAAGTAAGAGAATACACACGCAAGCTATACTGTTGTCATACTTTGAAGCAATCAATCTGCAATCCAGACTTAGAGCTTCTATACTTTGTGATTCTACATCACACCAACCACCTCGATTCAAGTATGTCTTATCGAGAGAAAGGAGATCACCCTGCTAGCTAGTAGTTTTCTAATGGTAACGTAGAGGTAATCTGTTGTAAAGGGACACGATCCTTAATTCGTGCATAAGTATCTCTCTAGTTTTGATTGATACTTGTGACTCATTTTCCACGAGTATAAAGAAGCAGAGTATCCAAGTAGTGGATAATCTGGTCTAGATTTGACCAGATCGTGGACGTAGGAATTTCCCGAACCACGTTAAACGACTGTGTGCTTTACTTTCCTGCATATTTATTTTCAGTTGTTTATTATTCTAACCCTCTGCACTATCACATACAAATCTGCATCTCAGTCAATCTGTATATCTATCTTGATAATCCCTAAGGTTTTCTAAACAAGAGCAATCATTATCCACCATTATTCCGCACTCACTCAACACTTAGAAAGTAATAAGATCACTCTTATTATTAGCTAAGTGTTTTCACTAAGAGAGTAATCTGTTTGGACTAAAACTGCTATCGATCTGCACATCGACCTGTCTAGTCATCTACCGAGCAATTTCTTATATAGAATAGCTTGAACTCTCTATTAACTTGTCAAGTAAACAGAAAAGTTTGTATTTGGTGCATTCCCCCCCCCCCCATACACCAAACCTTGCTCTTTCGGGACCAACAGTAACCTTCTAGTTTTGATTGATACTTGTGGCTTGTTCTCCTCGAGTATAAAGAAGAAGAGTATCCTAGTAGTGGATAATCTGATCTAGTTTGATCAGACCGTGGATGTAGGAATTCATGAACCACGTTAAACAACTGTGTCATTTACTTTTCTGCATATTTATATTTTGTTGTTTATTTATTCTAACCCTTGCACTATCATTTAAACTGCATCTCAATCAACCTGCTTTAACAATCTGGATTATAATTAAGGTTTTCAATATAAGAGCACCAACTAAGTCCACCATATTTCCGCACACACAATACTTTGAAAGTAATAAGATCACTCTTATTATTGTCTAAGTATTTACACTAGAGAGCAACCTGTTTGGATTGATCTGCTATCGATCTGTCGATCGATCTGGTCAGTCATCTGCCGAGCAATTTCTTCTTTAAGAATAGCTTGAACTCTCTGATAATTAGCCAAGTAAACTGAAAAGTTTGTGTTTGGTGTATTCCACCCCCCATACACCAAACCTTACTCTTTCGGGACCAACAAGTGGTATCAGAGCCGTGGTTCATAAGACCATTGTCTCTGTTTCACAGGGTTAATACCTGCGTGGTCAACTTGAATAGATCTAGGAAAACCTACTTTCATTCACGTGCATACTATCTTCAATGGAATCTTCTGTTGTTAGGGCTTGTGAAGAATTCTCCATCCAAGGATATAGAGAATGGAGTTTCAGAATCAAGACAGCAATCAAAGCCCATCACTTTCTGATGTGGAAAGTAATAGAAGAAGGTCCACTACAGATCACTGAAGAAAGGACCATAATTACTTCAACTGGAGTAACTACACAGATAGTTCCTAAAGATCCAAGAAAATACACTTCAGAGGAACGTCGCGAAGCCAATCTAGATGATTTTGCAAAGGGAATCATATCTAGCACAGTCAAAGGCGTACATCTGGCCAAAATCCAAGATCTGGATACTGCCAAAGAGATGTGGGAAGCCTTAAGAGACTTGTGTCTAGGATCTGAAGTCATGATTGAAAACAAGCTGTCACTTGCCTGCAACAAATACGATGAATTCTAAATGAAACCAGGCGAGACCATCGAACAAATGAAAATAAGATTCATTGGAATCTTACTTGAGATATCAGCGTTCAAAAAGAATAAATATACTCAAAGAGAGAGAAATATGAAAATACTTAGAGCACTTCCACCTAGCTGGATGATATACGCTGCAATGCAACCACTTCGTGCTGACTTCAATGAACTCTCTACAGAAGCTCTATTTGATCATCTTGAAGGCCATGAATGTGACAATCAAAGAATTCATGGACCAGATCATCTGTCCAAAATGGCAGAAAGCGGGTCAAAGAAGGACAAAGAAATAGCCTTCAAAGCGAATAGCAAAACAGATGAACCTTCTGAATCTACTGCACCAGATGAAGAGAAGGGTTACGACAAACTGCTAAAAGAATTTGCAATGATTGCTAAACGTATGGACAAGATGGAGGTCAGATCGAAGAAATTCAGACGTTTCTACAAAGATAATAAAAATAAATTCTACAAGAAACGCGACAATGATCGATCTGATAGCAAGGATGATTCTAAACAACAGACAGGTAAGTCCTCTAAAATATCTAAATCAACAGATTATACCTGCTTTGGTTGTGGCAGAACAGGTCATTTCAAGACAGATTGTCCTGATCTGTCCAAAAGCCAAAGCGAAGAGTTAAGAGCAAAAAGGGATCGAAAACTCAAATATGAGCGCAAGGCTATGCTAGCTGAAGAAGAATCAAGCAGCTCAAGCCATTTCTCAGTTAGCACATCAGAGAATGATGAAGCATTCTATGCAAATGAAGAAGAAAGCTGGGATGAATGCTATACGGGACTAGACAACGGTCTGGATGAAGTCGAGGTAAATTCTTGCAATACCAACTCTTCAAATGATAATGATCTGGAACAGGAAATAGAAGATCAATTGGAATACTCATGGGAAGAAGTTAATGAGATGTTCAAGAGCTATTCGAGCATCAAGAGACTGTTTAGAGAAGTTGTGGAAGAAAATGATAGGCTGAAGAAATCTGAACAGATATTGAGCACAGCAAATATCCAATTTGTTGCTAAAGTAACTGATCTGGAAGAACAAATCAATGGAAAAGATAGAGAGATTCACTCACTAAATTCAAAGGTTAAAGATCTCATCACAAGAAACAATGTTTCCAAAGAAAGAATAAGGAAAGGCAAAGAAATGATCTACAAAAGTGATGAACGTGCTAAATTGCTAGTTAATCTTCAACAAAAAGGCACATCTGGATTAGGATATCCAGGTCACTCAGAAAAACCTTTGGGAACTACAAGATTTGTACCTGAGAGAAAGCAAATACTAGATCAAGTAATAGATCTGAAGAACAAGAAAGGTCATCCATAGAAGATGATGATAAAAGAAACAGGGTAAAGGACATTACCCAACAAAAATGTCTATACGACAAAGAATGTCAACAGGACATTACCTATTAAGAAGAGATTGAAGAATGATGGAATAGAAAGAAACCATCCATCTGAATTTCATTCCCTATCTAGAGTTGATAATAATGGAAACATTATTACTTGCTATATATCTGTTCCTAACACAAAAATATTCTGGGTTCCAAAGGGAACATTTGCTAATAACCAAGCACCCAAACGTTGAAGGGTAGCTAAGTTTAACTAATTGCATGACCAGAAGACTGCAAGAAGAAACAAGATAGCAAGAGGAACAATCTGGATAATTGATAGTGGATGTTCGAAGCACATGACATGTAACAAGAACTTACTATCAGATTACGTTGAAAAGCCAGGACCACAGGTCACCTTTGGATGTAACTCAAAAGGATACACTAGAGGATATGAAAATGTAAAGGTTGGCAAGACTACCATCTCAAATGTATCATATGTTGAGGGTCTTAGCCACAATCTGTTTTCGGTTAGTCAATTCTGTGCAAATGATAATCAGATCATCTTTGATACTAACAATTGCTTTGTGAAGAACAAGGAAGGAGATGAGATACTCCTTACCGGAAAATTGCAGGACAGGTTATATATTGTCCAGTGGACAAACCAGATCGAGACCTGCTTAGTTACTAAAACTGTATCAGAAACAAGCTGGTTATGACACAAGAGATTGAGTCATCTAAATTTCAAGTCAATCAACAGGATTACAAAAGAGAAATTGGTGGAAGGTCTACCAGATCAAGTATATGATAAAGATCATATATGTAATGCTTGTCAAGCTGGAAAGCAGACCAGATCATCCTTTACAAGCAAAACAGCTCACTCAACATCAAGAATACTGGAGCTTTTGCATCTGGATCTGTTTGGACCAGTAAAACCACTAAGTGTAAATGGAAGAAAATACACCTTAGAAATCATAGATGACTATTCAAGGTTCACTTAGGTCATCTTTCTGTTAAAGAAGAAAGAGACACTAGCCAAACTGCCCAATTTTCTACACAAGATCACCAAACAGAAGGAGGTGAATATAGCTACTATCAGAATAGATCGAGGAACAGAATTTCTCAACCAAAAGATTGAAGCATACTGCAATAAGATGGGGATCACTCATCAAATTTCAGCTGCTAGAACACCTCAACAGAATGGAGTTGTTGAAATGTGAAACAGATCACTAAAAGAAGCAGCCCGTACTATGCTAAATGCTACCAATCTACCCAAGAAATTCTGGGCAGAAGCTATTTACACAGCCTGCTATACTCAGAACAGATCATCAATTACACTTAGACATGGAAAGACACCATATGAGATCTGGAACAATAGAAAGCCTAAGATCTCTTACTTTCGCACTTTCGGTTGTTTGTGTTACATAAATAATAATGGAAAATGTCAATTGAAGACTTTTGATAGCAAAACTGATCCTGTAATATTTTTAGGATATTCTGATGTCAGTAAAGCATATCGAGTCTAAAATAAGAACTCTCATATTATGGAGGTAATACCTCATATTGTTTTTGATGAGTCTATCGTTGAGTACAGGTCACCAGATGATAAACAGACAGAAAACCAGATGACTACAAGAAAGATGAATGAGTTGCTATTAGAAGATATTCTAATCTGGAACTCAAAAAGTGATGATGAAGAGATCAATACTCCACCTATTGCTGAAGAAATCATACAGCAAAGGGGAATAATTCAACATGAACTGGATGAAAACAGATCACCAACTGAAAGCAATGAAACAGTCATTGCAGATGATGATCAACCTGAAAATTTAAATCCAGAAGTAGGAGCAAATGAGAATCCATTCCAAGCTTCATCAACAGCACACCCTGAATTTGAAGAATCAACAGATCAACCTGATCCTGAGATATCTGATGAAGAGATAACCAAGAGAAGGAGATGGATACAAGATCATCCACCAGAACAGATCGTTGGGAACCCATCAGATCGTGTGAAGACCAGAAGAATGCATGGAGAAAGTGCATTGTTGAGCTGTTATCTTTCTCGCATGGAGCCATCTGATGCTTATGAAGCACTTCAAGATGCAGATTGGATAACAGCAATGCAAGAAGAACTCAATGAATTCAAAAGGAATGAAGTCTGGTATCTCGTGGACAGGCCCAAACACCAAGGTGTAATTGGTGTAAAATGGGTGTTCAAAAATAAACGAGAGGAAAATGGTGAAGTAGTCAGAAACAAGGCCAGATTGGTAGCTAAAGGCTATAATCAACAAGAAGGCATTGATTTTGATGAAACATTTGCACCCGTAGCCAGACTATAAGCAATAAGGTTGTTCTTAGCATATGCTGCACACAAAAGGTTCAAGGTATATCAGATGGATGTCAAAAGTGCCTTTCTAAATGGTATCCTTGAAGAAGTATATGTGGAACAGCCACCTGGATTCGATGAAGCAAATTCAAATCAGAAAGTATACAGATTGACAAAAGCAGTCTATGGTCTAAAACAAGCTCTTAGAGCTTGGTATGAGACATTGTCAACATTTCTACTAGAATCTGGATTCAGAAGAGGATCTGTTGACAAGACTTTGTTCATCATCAAAGTCAAAGAGAATATCCTTTTAGTACAGATCTATGTAGATGATATCATATTTGGATCCCAATCTACTTATTTATGTGATAAATTTGCTGAACTTATGAAAAATAAGTATCAAATGTCCATGATGGGTGAGATGAATTTCTTTCTAGGTTTGCAGGTCAAGAAGTTTCCAGATGGCATCTTTATTAATCAAGCAAAGTATATTCAAGATCTGTTGACTAAGTTTGGAGTTAAAGACAGTAAACCTGTTAAGATTCCAATGCAGACCAATGGGAAAATTGATCCTGACCCAGAGGGAAAACCAGCAAATATTACTCAATACAGAGGGATCATAGGATCACTACTCTATCTAACTGCCAGTCGACCTGACATTACATTTGTAGTAGGAGTATGCGCAAGATATCAAGCAAACCCCAAAGAGTCTCACATGGAAGCAGCCAAGAAGATATTAAGATATCTTAAGGGAACAGCTCACATTGGATTATGGTATCCTTGTGAAGACAACTTTGAGCTAACTGGATATACAGACTCAGATTATGCCGGATGAAAGTTGTACAGAAAATCAACATCTGGTACATGTAAGTTTTTAGGAAATAAACTGATCTCTTGGTTCTCAAAGAAGCAGATATCTGTTGCCACATCAACCACAGAAGCTGAATAAATGGCAGCTGGGAGTTGTTGCGCTCAAATACTCTGGTTAAAGCAACAACTCAAGGACTATGAGATCGATGTCAAGGAGATACCCATTTTCTGTGATAGCTCAAGTGCTATAGCAATCACACAGACTCCTGTCTTGCATACCAGATGCAAACATGTAGATGTGAGACATCACTTTATAAGGGATCATGTTGAAAGAAAACATGTACAGATCGAAAAGATACACACTGAAATACAGAGAGCAGACATTCTTACTAAAGCATTACCAGAAGAAAGATTGAAGATGCTTTGTGGTAAATTAGGATTGTTAAATTCCAATAGGGAATTAGTACGAGATCATCAAAGTACAGATTGATGAAGAACAGATTAATTGAGTTCCAACAGGGAATCAACAACAGATTCAACAGATCAATCTGGAGCAGATGACTAGTAGCCACGTAGAAATTAATTTTTAATATTTGCGTTACTTAGTCAAGGGTAAATGTCAGCAAAATAAATCTAAATACGGGGATTATATCAATTTTAATCATAGCCTATATGTTTAAATTCTGACATAATATACCAAATCTTTTATTTTTTGATGATTAGTACAGTGTTTGGGAACTGTGATCGTGAAGATTTTTACTAAATCAAGAAAAAGGAAGAAAATCGGTGGCTAAAACCAACACGCGCCGCATTGCAACCCTAGGATCAAAGCGTGTGTATCAGACGCAGAGTAGAGGCGGTAATAGACTATAAGTCTATAACTCAGAAAAGCGGAAAAACTAAAAAGGGAAGAATAAATCTCATCCATTAAATTTTATCTCTTTTAAATCTACACCGTTTATTATTTATCTATATATATATATATGTTAAGGCTGTTTGACTATCACCTACACTCTTCTTATGATAGTGATGGTGGTGCCAATCAACTATACGAACAAGATGTTCAATCGGGGACTGCTTGCGCCTGAATTCAAAATCATGTTCGAATTTGTTCAGAGAATTTTCATGAACCACAACGGTTCATACGACCAAGTAACTCCAGAGAAGTTCAAGATTCTTGTTGCGGTAATACTAAATCTGCTAGTAAACTGGAGCAGGGTTCTCTTTGATTTGTTGGCAAAGGAGGCCAAAATGATTACTTTTGTAAAGGGAGCAAGTCCAGGCATCGAAGTGAGAAGAAGCAGCCTGAGGCATTCTACAAAGATCAGTTTCATGCTGGAGAAATTCTTCAAACAATACAACTGGGATCAAATAGTAGAGTTTAATGACAGATTGAGATTCCCCAAGGACAAACACCAGATAGAGATGTCCATGGGAATCACAGCAAACATGATAGCAAAAGTGACAGATCCAGCGCATGCCAATGCACTGATGGAGATGGGGAGCTCAAATCCAATCTGGATTCCCCCATCTGCCCCTGCAAAAAAATCTATTAAATCAAGAGCCACCAAGGAGAAGCCAGTGGAGAGAACTCCTTCGAAAAGAGTCACAAGAAGAGCAAGCTCAGTGGACACTGATGCTTCAACTGCAGCACAACAGCCCAAGCTAAAAAGGAGAAGATTACACAAGCTCGCTGAACCAGTGGAAGAGGTCCAGATTCAAGAAACAGTAATCTCGGATACACCTATCCCTCAGGAGGTTGAGGAAGAAGATGATATTCTGATTGGAGGTTCACCAGAGGAAGTGGCTCCAATCTCTTCCTTCGATCCCAGTCAGAAAAAGGACTTCTCACCTGCTCGCACAGCTAGTCCATCATCTGCTGAGCAGCTAGAGCAGATTGATGAGGATGAGGAAGAAGCAGAATCCTCTGATGAAGATGAGGAGAAGAAGAAGGCAGAAACCGTGGTGAAGCTGCTGGAGGCAGAAGCAGATCATGTCGTTCTCAAATAATTTCATGGCATTCAGCTTACACCAGAGAGCTATGGAGCAGCTAAAAGACTGAAGATGCTGCTCCTTATCAAGAACAAAGAATTTTATGTCCTTGACACTCTACTAAAAACAAGATCAATAGCTGAGCTGAAAGCAGAAGAGGCCACCCTCCTGAACATATTAGAAGTCCCTTCAATTCCAGATCTAAGGAAGACATATCTACAGAGCATTCTGGCCATTGCTCAGCACGAAGCTAAGAAATTACAGATTGATCTGAAATCAATCTATGAAAAGGCAGGACTGCTACATTTTTACAATAGTGTAGTGGATGAAGAAGAAGATGAAGCTCACCGACAGGGTGCAGCAGAACCAGCACCAGCTCAGCAACAGGCTGATGCTACTGATCAGACAATGCCAGCTGCAGAAACAGCTGAGAAGACTGCACAGGCTGAGGGGGAACCAACCCAAAAAGGCAAAGGACCCATCCATATTGAGGTGGTTGATTATGCCAGAGAGGAAGATCAACCTGCTGGACAGAGGTTGGGAGGCAAGTTAATAGATAACATCTATACCTCCTCTGTAGCAGCCTCAATGGAAGAGTTTGTAGAGACAACAAACTTGGAAGAGATATTGATGACTCAGCATCAATCTCTGTCCAATGAACAGGTCAAGGACTTAATCTCTCTCAAGGTAGACAAATTCATGTATGGCACCCTTACCACAGTCCAGGACCAGGCCACCAGAATTCTCACCGAATTCAATAATAGTCTGAAGTCACATGTCGACCAGGTGGACTCAGACCTGAGGAGAGTGTGCAGGATGAAGCTGGAGGAGCTAAGCAAGAAAATGGATGATGATAGGTCTGCTGCTGAGCGGAGGAAGGAGCAGATTGATCAAACTCTGTCAACAATGGACATTAAAATCCAAGAGATGTACAGGATCGTTACAGAGTTTGCCAAGAAAGAAAAGGACATGGTACATGCCATTGTCAAGGAGCAGACCGATGGAATAACTGAGGAAGTGACCAGGGCAGCACAGATTGAGATAAGGTCACAGCTCAGGAAATTTGAGGATGATGGGGTAAAATTTGTGAAGAGAAAACTAAGTGATCTGAGATATCCCTCCAAGACAATGATCGATTCATACATAGACGAAATAGGGATGATCAAGGAAGATCAAGAACAATACACTGTCGATCTCACCTCAGCTAAATCCTCAATTGAGAAGCAGATTGATGAATCCAACACAAATATCACTTCTCTGCTCACCTACAAGATGGAGTCTGAAAAGGAGATGAAAGAGATGAAGGAGGAGATCACCTCTCTTAAGGCACTCATCAACATTTATCTTGATGATGTCGAAAAGGGGGAAGAATCTGGGAAGAGAAGAGGAGGAGGAGCTGGAGGAAAGGCATCTGGAGGTAGAGGAGCTGGAAGAGGAAAGGGTCGATCTGTTGCTGCTGGAGAAAGGACAGAGGTACAACCTGAGCAACCAGCACAGCCAGATCAACCATCTGCTAAAGGCAAGAGGCCAGCAGATGAGGGAGATCAAATTTCTGATCTTCTGCTGAGCGGCATATCAGCAGATCAAGCTGCAGACCGAGCTTTCAGAGCTCAATTTTACAAAGAAAAGGAACAGACAGATAAGAGAGCAGCAGAGGCAGCAGCTAGAGAAGCCCAAGTGCTGAAGCAGATACCCCTATCTCCTCCACGATCTAAGTCTGAATCGAGCAGATCGAGCTAATCTCAGCCCTTGAAGAAAAAGAAGAAGAAGCCTGGATCTGGCTGGTTTTTCTCTGCACCTATCAAGACCAAGAAGCCCAAAGAAGGAGAAACCAGCTGGGTACCAGACAATCTGAAAGAAGGATGGGAGGGGCTGAAGTATGGATTCATTCTATGCCGCTATTTTATTAAAGAGCCAATATACTGCGAGGGCACAACACATGAGGCATTCAATCTATATCTGGACATGAATGACGCCAAAGATCTAGTCCAGGCCATCAGAGCAGCAGCCGCAGAGGCCGAGATCACTATCACTGCGCCAGATAGAGAGTACAGAGAATGCCCTGACATTCCTGGCACAAAAATCCCTGACAAGACCTACCTGCTGAACTTTATAAATCAACTTGCTGAAAACAGGGGGTACAAAATCGACGCTGAAGACCCATATTACATCAGGGTCAGAGAGGGAGTTTATGAAAGTGTCCAAATGGTCTCGGATGAAACAAGAGTGAAAATGAAGAAGTAGCTGGAAGAGAAGAAGAAGACCAGATAGTTATCCTAATCTCAGATCTTACACTATCTGTTTTCTAGTGTTCTGTTTTTGGACAATCTGGAAACCTATCTGTTTTACATGATCACTCTTATAAAATGGGTTTCTGATGACAAAACCTTATTGTCCAGAACATATCTAACTGCTATTAATCGTTATAACCTAAATAAATGAAAACATAAACAATCTGGCATTTTAAACCAGATCACTCTTATTGTGTATTAGGGTCAGATTGTAAAATGTGGTTTCGACATCATCAAAAAGGGGGAAACTGTTGGGAACCCTGAAGTATTTTTTGGTTTTGATGATGATCTCTCGAAACACACTTAGATTTTACAGTCTTGATTGTTGGTAAACTGTTCTACATGTTAACAGATCACTAAGTATAAAGTGAAATCTAATAGAGAACCGATTAGGAGATGACTTAACGTGTAAAGGAATTATTCCTATAGAAGTCATTTCAATAGTCTAGGTTGAAGACCAAGACATTTCCATCAAGAGAAGAAATCGATCTGCCAAGACAGTCAGCGACCAGATCACCGACCAGGTCACCAACCAGATCGATGATCACAGCGAAGCACCAGATCGATAGAGTCATCAAACCACCAGATGACATCACTATACACATCATACCTACTTGCCACGTCAGTTTGGAAGTCTACACAGCAAGATACAGAAGAAGAATCCATGATTGACACGAAGAAGGAAAGTAATCGTTATCGATCTGCTTTCCATATTTAGAGGATTCAGTCAATGATTCTATAAGGCAAGAGCAGATATGATGAACATCATTGATTGGCAATCTACAATCATCTCACGCCAATCGACAAACGGCTAGAATTTCAAATTCAAAGCCTATATATATTTGGAGTTCAAAGTCTGGAGAGAATATGTGCTACATCGATAAAAACATTCTCAAGCAATCAATCTCTACGTCAGACTAAAGCTTCAAATTGTTTGTGATTCTAAATGACACCAACCCAACCTCGATTCAAGTCTGTCTTATCGAGAGAAAGGAGATCACCCTGCTAGCTAGTAGTTTTCTAGTGGTAACGTAGAGGTAATTTGTTGTAAAGGGACTCAACCTTTATTAGTGCATTAGTATCCTTCTAGTTTTGATTGATACTTGTGGCTCGTTCTCCACGAGTATAAAGAAGAAGAGTATCCTAGTAGTGGATAATCTGATCTAGTTTGATCAGACCATGGATGTAGGAATTCCCGAACCACGTTAAACTATTGTGTCATTTATTTTTCTGCATATTTATATTCTGTTGTTTATTTATTCTAACCCTTGCACTATCATTTAAACTGCATCTCAATCAACCTGCTTTAACAATCTGGATTATAATTAAGGTTTTCAATATAAGAGCACCAACTAAGTCCACCATATTTCCGCACACACAATACTTTGAAAGTAATAAGATCACTCTTATTATTGTCTAAGTATTTACACTAGAGAGCAACCTGTTTGGATTGATCTGCTATCGATCTGTCGATCGATCTGGTCAGTCATCTGCCGAGCAATTTCTTCTTTAAGAATAGCTTGAACTCTCTGATAATTAGCCAAGTAAACTGAAAAGTTTGTGTTTGGTGTATCCCCCCCCCCCCCATACACCAAACCTTGCTCTTTCGGGACCAACAAGGTGCATGTCAGAAAACTTGAGCGTGTTTACCCACGCACATATAAGAATGCCACGCAGAACAGATTCTGCTTACTGTCCCCCCCAGCAGTCATACATATTCATTCTGGAACACTTAGAGAATGTGGAAACCAACAATCCATAAACAGGAACAAACCAATCCAGCAGCAGCATGAAACCAAAAAACAAATGAACAAATAAAAACACTATGTACAATCTATTGAGACGGACTCCATTGGACATGATCTCAATGAGGATAGAGATCAAGCAATGCAGAGTCCCTAGGCTTTCCTTAGAAACTCATACCTTTCTCCATCAAGTGCTTTAGTCAAAATATCCGTGAGCTGATCAAATGTGGAAACGTACTGAATTTGAAGAATATTTTCTTCTACAAGCTCTCGTATGAAGTGATACCTTATGTTAATGTGTTTAGTCCTCGAATGGTTGACTGGATTTTTGGACTGGTCGATGGCACCTTGTTGTCACACAATAAATTGAAGTTAGTTGTGTTGAACCCATAGTCATTCAACATCCTTGTCATCCATATGAGTTGAGTGCACGTCGTTGCTGCTGCAATGTATTTGGCTTCGTTTGAGGACAAGGAGATACTATTTTTCTTCTTGCTATGCCATGAAATCAGATTGGCTCCAAGGTAGAAGCATCATCCGGATGTACTCTTTCAATCATTCATGTTTCCTAACCTATCTGCATCACTGTATCCTACCAGATTCACGGAGCTTCCATTAGCAAACCACAGCCCAAGTTTGGTTGTACCTTTAACGTATTTGATGATGCCCTTAACCGCTTTCATGTGGCTTTCTTTGGGGTTTTCTTGAAACCTGGAACAGACTCCAACACTGTAATTGAGATCTAGTCTGGTTGCCGTGAGATACAATAAGCTCTCAATCATAATGTGGTAGAAATATTGATCAACATGAACTCCCCATTCATCGACACTGAGCTTGACTAAAGTGCCCACAGGAATTCTTCTCGCCTTAGCCGCATCTAATCCAAATTTCTTGACTAGATTCTCAGCATATTTATTCTGAGAGACAAAGATGCCTCCTTCCCCCTGAGTAACCTAAAGGCTAAGGAAATAATTTAACTTCCCAAACATACTCATAGAGAACTGTTGGGTCATATGAGAGACAAACTCATTTACAGGTTTTGTAGACATGGACCCAAACACTATATTATCCACGTAGATTTGAACCAGAAGCACATCTTTCTTCTATCTTTTGATGAAAAAAGTCTTGTTTGCATTGCCTCTAACTTATCCTTTTATCAAGACAAACGTTGATAACGTGTTGTACCAAGCCCTCGGTGTTTGCTTGAGATCGTATAGAGCCTTTCTTAGCATGTAAATATGATTTGGGAACTGAGGGTTCTCAAACCCTTTAGGTTGTCTTACGTAGACATCTTCATTCAAAAGGCACTTTGGAAAGAGGCGTGAGATACCACACATTGCATCTCTCGAATTGTAGCAATTCTTATTGCATCGCAGCAATCCAATTTTCATCCTTGAAGGCTTCATCAACGTTCTTGGGCTCCACTTTGGACACATAGCTCACATGAGAAATATAAGAAGTCATCTTCTTGAAGTCCAGTTGAATACCTCTTTTCTTCACGCCCTCGTTCAAGTTGCCTATGATGTCAGATTGCATGTGGTTCTTGGCAAACATGCTTTCTCTTTTCTGAACCTCGTGAGCGGTCTCATCGATAGTGAGCTCAGTTTTGTCAGCTTATCTCCTCCAGTGGATTCAGCCGGACCATAGACAACTTCTGGGACAGGATTTTCGTTCTCATCCTCACTGGTGGCTTCAATTTCTTCATCGAACTTGACATTGATTAACTCCATCACAGTCTTGGTGTTGACGTTGTAGACTCGAAAAGCTCTGTTGTTTAAGGAGTATCCCAGAAAGATTCCTTCAATCTTTTTTTCATCAAACTTCTTCTTCTGCTCCTTATCATTCAGTATGTAGCACTTGGAGCCAAAGATGTGAAGATGCTTGATGGATGCATTTTTCCCTTTCCAGATTTCATAAGGCGTTGTCTTCTTCTTAGGTCTGAGATAAACCCTATTGCAAATGTAGCAGGTTGTGCTAATTGCCTCTGTCCACAACCTAGTCACAATATCATTTGCCTTCATCATGGTGCGAGCCATCTCTCTTAGAGTTATGCTCTTCCTCACGACAATCCCATTTTTTTGTAGAGTCTTGGCTGCTGAGAATTCATGAGATATGCCCCTTTCGGTACAGAAGTTCAGAAAGTCAATGTTTTCAAAACTCTTTTCCATGGTCACTCTGAATACCTTTGACTTTGCTTTCCTTTTCCGCTTCAAGCTTCAAGCATAACGTCTTAAAGACTTAGAACATGACTAATTTCTTGCATATGAAATCAACCCAAGTGAAGCATGAGAAGTCGTCAACACAAACAAAGGCATACTTCTTTCTTGACAAGCTTTCGGTTTGCATAGGTCCCATCAGATCCATATGCAGAAGATTGAGTACCTTTGATGTAGTAATCTTTTGAACTCTCTTGTGAGCTTCATGGGTCTGCTTTCCAAGCTGGCATACTCCACACAGTCGGATCTCCTCTCTGGACAACTCAGGTAGTCCCCTAACTGCCTCAAGAGAATGTAGTTTCTGCAAGTTCATGTAGTTGGTATGGTCCAATATTTGATGCCAGATTTCAGATGTTGTAGCACTAGCAAGGTGATATGTCATAGAAGGTGTCACAAGATAACAGTTGCTTCTGGATCTCTTTCCAATCATGTATTCATCTCCATTCTTAAGAATAACATATTTTTCTTGATCAAATTTGATGTTCAATCCCTCATCTCACAGTAATACATTAGTGAGCGAAGGCATTCCTGGGGTATTAAGACTACTTATCCCGAGAACTCTGGAGCGCAGTCCATTACCAAAAGTGGCACGATCACTCGACCCGAGAATCAAGTTCTTGAGGAAGTTTATATTCCCAATCATGTATCTGGAGCATCCGCTATGGATGTACCACAAATTATCCATCTTTTTCTATTGCATGTGTGCACCACGTACCCCCTGTGTGTATTTCCATAAGAGTCTCCTTGTATGAATGCTTGAAATCACTGCATCTATCTTTGATGTAATAGGGACAACGAGGTCAAATGAGTCCTGGCAGGTTGCAGTAATGACATACAGGAACAAATCTGGGTGTCTAAATTCGGTTAGAGATAGTTTGAGTGACAGGTCTCCAGTAATGACCTCTAGCCTGAGGCTGACAATGTTGATTAACAGGCCTTGCGACAGGACTCCAGTATTGGCTTGTACCTTGATTTCTCCTTTCTCCTGACCTTGAACTTTCTAGCTGGTCCTCATCATGGGTTGGTGGCTTCCCTTTGTTAGATGCAGAACCGTTGAAGTTGGCCCCGGGCGCCTGCTTTCCTTTGTTATAACCAATTTCAGCCTTATCAAAGGTCATGTTTCCATTGCTTAGCTCTTCATCAAGTTTAGGGGTGTCTTACATCGTTTTGATCAGCTTTTGTTGTTGATCCCTGCAGCATCTTCATTTGATCTTCACTCTTGTTCAGATAACTTTGAAGAGAATGTACCTGATTGATGAGCTCCTCCTTTTCTTTGACAAGAAGCTGAATTTTGTTGGAGAGCTCTCTATTGATTCTAGCAATTTCGGCACATTTATCATGCAATGCGTAGAACCCATCAAAGAGATCAAGTTCATCATCGGAATTGTCTAGAGAATCTTCTTGAACAGATTTGTCGATGGCAAATGGATCAACTTCTTTTCCTTTTCCTTTTGTCGTTTGCTTTTGCAGTTTGTGCAAGGAAGTCATCATTCTCATCCGCTTCACTTTCCTCGGTATCATACCATGAGTCACCATGTTGACACGTCGTGCATGGTCTGGATTCTTGAGATTGTCTCAGTCAGTTTGAATGTGGCCGTATCATTCGCACTCATAACATTGAGAGCGATGGACTTCGTTTCTTCAGCCTTGTAGCTCCTAATCCACATCTAATAGGTTCAAAGGGAGCCTATGAGTTATGTTGTCGGCATCTCATCCAAATCTTGTGCTTCCTCGATGGCAGTGACTTTGGAATCAAATATTTCGGGCAAAGATCGTAAAATCTTCTTGAAAAGTTTAGTCTCAGAGATCTTTTCTCCAAGGGAGAAACTCTCATTAGACAGCTCCATGAGTTTAGAGTGAAACACCGCGATTGTTTCATCCTCCTCCATCTTCAGCAGCTCGAACTGTGTTGAGAGTTGCTGCAGTCTCTGACTCTTGACTCTAGAGTTTCCTTCATAAATGCTTTCAAGAACCTTCCATACCTCCTTTGAAAATTCACACTTAGAGATAATAGCAAATACCTCCATATTGACTGCTCCTTGGATGGCGTTGAGAGACTTCTGGTTCATTCCAGAAGTAGTCAAGTCTTTGGTGGTCCATTCATCCCGAGCTTTCTTGATGCATTTCTTAGTGACATTATTTGTCCATCCCATAACAACATCGCTCCATGTAGCTTCGTCAAGAGATCAAATTAAAGATATCATTCTTACCTTCCAGTATCTATAGTTTGTGCCATCAAGGACGGGGGGTCGAGCAGTGGCCATTACGTCCTTCATGCTTACCGTGGAAGTGAGCGTCCACGCACAGAATAGGCTTCACCATGATCAAACACCAGTATGGTTGGTGACCTCCTCTGATACCAATAGAAATTGTCTATCACGTGCCAAGTTGTGCATATGACAGTTTGTAAGACAGGTTGCACAGATTAACACACTCACACAAAGAACACAGGAGTTATTAACCCAGTTCGGTGCAACCACCTACGTCTGGGGGGATTCGCCCAATAATATGATGAATCCACTATTAAGAACCTTGAGTTACAAAGGAATATTACTCTCTAAGGACTACCCACGCTTTAAGAACCTTCTTCACTCTCCAACGCTCTTCTCAAGTGTATTGAAGTTAATCTCTCCCTAGACTAGCCAACACTAAAACCCACAAGCCCCTAGGATTATCCCTTTGAGTTTATTGAATACTCAATTACAAAGGATCACACCCCAACTCTCAAACTCACGCAATAGTTGAGGTAAACACATCTACACACATGTATGTATGTATGATTATAATAATAAAAAGCTATCAATAAAAATCTCACACTATTCGCTCAATATGCTCCCACTATCTTTCACTTGAGTGGTTGATCATTGCAGACTAAAGAGCCACCCTTATATAGGGTGTCGTCAAACCATAGCGTCGTCGCTTGCCTTGTATAACTCTTTCCTTGCGTAGAAGATCTTGCATGGTATCTAGGATATATTTCCATGATCTTGGAAGGAAATAAATCTTGAAATATCTCCTGTAGATGTCGCACGTGTATTTCCAAATGTCCATAATGCTCAACAAGGAAATTACCATAAATAAGAGATTCTGGTACAAATGTCATATTTGGATCCAAGAGAGACGGATCTTGAGACAGATAATTGAAACTATCTTACATAAATATGCCAACATCTCCATGCACTCACAATATAAATTCTCTCTCCAGGTTTGACCTTCATTTCCTGTATCCTAACGGCTTGTGATTGCTTCAAGAGTTTCTGTTTACTCTAATATATATTCCGAGTCAACTTTACAAAGGTAGGACCATTAGATTTAGATGTTTAACCTTGTTACCATTTTTCATTTGGTTGTATCCTTGTCTTTCCTTGATAGGTCTTGTCCTCTGTGACTATATTTTTTGCAAGATTCTCTTTGAATAGAGCATAAGCCCTCAGTTTTGCATCAGTATCAACCTATTTTTTCTTTAAGATATTGTTCCTCATTGCTAGATCATCAATATTTTCTCGTAACTGATAATTTTAATTCATTCTAGCTTTAAGTTCATCAACTAGATTTTGTTTTTCATCCTTAAGATTCTCATTGATTAATTAAACTTCAGTTAGCTCTAATCTGATTATGATGATCTCTTTGTCTTTCAAATCATCAAGCTTTCCTATTTTGCTCATAAGTTCTCTTTGTAGTTTTTCACTCAACCTTTTATTTATATCCTTGATGAATAATATATGTATCTCTTCAAATGATTTAACTATCTATAAGTAGTCTGATAGTGGCACAATTTCTCTAGATTCTGATGGTTCTCTAAACCGAGTTAACTCTGATGTTTGTTCTAGTCTGACCTCATTAGTTTTCCTAAAACCTGCATTGTTATTATAAGATTTAGGCATTTCATGAGTAGTATTTGGTGAATCTTCTTAATTTCCCATTAAGAAAAAGTCATCCTCATTGTCATACGCTATTAGACCATGAACTTCATAATCCGATAAATCTGAAAAACGCCTTTCGTCATCTGAGTCTTATTCTTTGATTAGACTCAGTATTGTGCTTGTCATGCTTTGATCTGAGCTCTTCTTGCTCCTTTTTTGCTTAAATCGGGGTAGTCAAGCATGTAGTGAGTGATGTGGTGATCCACTTTAATAGCAAAGCCCCTTTGAAGTTGACTCATTCTAAGGTTTCACTTAATCCTTCGAGTTGACGGTTATGTAGTCTGACGATTTATTCGTCTGAGCATTTTTTCTTCGAAGTACATCCTGTACTTGTTGATTCTTGAGTTAGATTTCTCGAATCTTTTAACTAATAGAACATATTGTTCTATCAAATCTAACATATAGAGGTTGTCAAAATGTACTCCATCAGATTTTGAGTTGTTGGTTTGTGCCTTATCAGCTTTGAAAGTTACTGCATATTGATTGCTTAGAGATGGCAGTTATTTATTGTGGTGTCCAGTACTTTTTTTTGGCTTTGAAATTATTTAATTTGTTGAATATTTCTTTAGTGGACAAAAATATTGAAGTCATATATACTATCTATTTGCACTTGAAATGGTAACCATTAATCTCTACATAAACACCAAGTAATTATAAGGTTAGTCTCATGTTGGGAGTATTATTTCTCGTTTATTGCATATATGACAGTCATAATCTCCAAGAATCTGATATCCAATTGGCTAGTTGATTCTCTAGGTTGTTGGAAGAACGTGTCAAATTTCTGACACTCCATAGTTAATTTGTTCTCCTTGATCTTGTCCAAGTCTTTGCTTAGTTCGGCCAGCATCTCTCATATTTCTTTCACAGTCTCGTTTAATCCTGCAAGTTTCTTCTTGTCACTCGTGTAAAGCAACTTGTCCTTCTTTACACGTCCGCTTGGTCTGGCATTTTCTTGTGAGATTTCAATAATATTATAAGTTTGATTTCTAATAAAGCGTAGACCTTGATCGTGTACATGGAGATAGTAATTATTTCCATCATGCAATATAGATCAGAAAAGCAATAAATATATGGTCTTTTGAACCACGACTCTGATTCCACTTGTTGTTGCCGGAGAGTGTTTTCTGATGTACGGGAGAGGAATACACAAATTTTCATAATAACAAAACTCTTTGTCAAAACTGATAAATTATATCAGGTCCCTGAACTTATGCGGGTTAGTCCAGGGTTTTGAATGCGGAATAATTACAGACAAAAATGACTCTTTTTTATATGAAAAGTCCTTAAAAAAAAATATGCAATGCTAGTTAGTAAACAATAAAGCAATAAACAACACATGAATTATTACATGGTTCGAACATAAAACCTCTTACGTCCACGATCTAGATGCGACTCGAGGGTTTTCATTACTATGATCTATATGTGAGTATTGTGTATTACAATAAGATTTCTCACTAGGCTAGAAATACTATCGCTCAAGTGTTATAAACAACTGGGTTAGAGGAGTCAAAATTTAATTACCATAAAAATGGTATAAACTACTTACCGTATCAAAAAATAACGTAAAATACTGAATATAAGGTATACCGGAATTTCTGGTAATGTATGATATCGTACTGAACTTTCAGTAAGGTAAATGTATAATTTTTCCAAATACCAAGGTATATCATCATATATCATACCAAAATTAGTATAAATCGTTGGTTTGATATATATCGACATATATATATATATATTTATAATGTTATAACAAAATTATTTATTCATAAATTATGCATTATAATTAATAAATATTTGTCACAAATTATGACAAATTACATGATATAACTAATTACAATAAAATAAAGATAATTATAATCCAAAAATATGCTTTAAAAATATAAGTATTTTGTATGATTAAATGAAAATATCTATTTGATGTTAAATATAATACAAGTTATAGATTTATATATAATTAATGAAAATATACTTAATTTCTTATAATATATTGTGAATATATCACTACAAAAAACACATTTTATAGTAACAGAATAGTGGCGGAAAAATTTTCTGTTTCTAAATTTTAACGATTTAACAACATAATTGTTATGAAATTATTGTTCAATTTTTAGTAACGAAATTAGTGATGGAATAATCCGTTATGAAAATTTAGTAACATAATTTTTCGTTACAATTTCGTTACTAAAATTGAAGAAACCATTTTAGAAACAGAAATTTTGTTACAATTTCGTTGTTATATAATAACAGAATATATTCCGTTGTTAAATTTTTTTTAGCAACCATCCATATTACTTCGAATAAATCCATTACAAATTCGTTACTAACATTTTTAGTAACAAAATTTCTTGTTTTAGTAACGAAAAATTCGGTTGCTAAATTAAATATTTTTTGTAGTGTATGATCAAATTAATAATGTTATGATTCATATATCAAAATCTAGTTAGTTATATAACAATATAATAATATAGTTAATTAATATTTTAATAATTGATTATCTCATATCTATATATATATATATATATATAACAGAAAGAATTTTAATTTGAATGACAATTTGTAATTAAATTTAATTTCAGTGGCAAGAGAAATTAAATTATTAAATATAATAGTTATTAATTAAATTTCATTTGTATAAACAGTGCATACACGTAACCCAGAAGCAGTTATGTTACATATAAATAAATTAACTATTCATATTTTCTTACCTATAATATTATTTTTCAAAAATATTTTATTTTTTCTGAAAAATATATACAATATACATATTAAATTAAAGATCTTTAATTTGATATATGATATATAAACAATATATTTGATATGAACAAGTTATGATCATTTAAAATATCAAAATAATTATATATCAATATATGTAGATATCAAATAAAAATAATTCATTAAGTAAAATTAAATATTGACTGATAAATTATTTAGATAATGGTACGAATTAAATGATAGTTTCCGTACATAATTATTCTATCCCTTAAAATAGGGAATATGTTATTCCTCTTAACGACTTTTCATTGATTAGGTGAATTTGTTGTTCTTTGTGATTAGCGCTTATTGATTAATGTATATTTTATTCTTCAAATAGGGAATTTATTGTTCTTACTTACTAGGATTTTGATTTGGGAAATAGTTTAATTATATTCATCGATGAAAAAAATAATATACACGTCATATCACTCTTATAATTACTTAAAATTTATCACTCATTTGAATGGTAAAAAAATAAATTGTGCATTGAAAATGAAAATGTTGAAATAGAATATCTTATCAAGTTTATCTATCATATATTCAAAATCAAACGGTTCGTAAATGTATTAGATCTTTCAAAATAAAATAAATATTTTGAATAGATTCATTAATTATATTTATATCTATTAACTTGATTTTTGATTATATATTATTAATTAATTGAAATTAGACTAAATAAACAATTTACCTTATTTTTCTTTAAATGCATATACTTGATGTATAATAAATTATCTATATTTAGTTTTAACAATGATGCTCCATTAAAATTGTTAAAAAAAATGCTACTCTTTTATTCTTTTCAGTTTGTATTCAATATGTTTGAACAAGCTTTTATTAATTTAACTATTTTAACTTTTTGCATATTATTAATTTTTAAAGGGATAATTATTTTATGATTGTATTATTTAAATTATAATATAATTAATATTGATATTTTTACTTTTAATTCTTACAGTCGCACGGGTGCACAAGCTAGTTAATAGTTTATCTCAAAAATTATGTTTAAAAGAAAATAATTAGTGTATTTTTATATATGTTTCATATACCGAAAATAAAGTAAGGTATATGTACGTAAAAATGTTATACTGAAAGTAAGGTATACCGAATTAAAGTTATTGAAAAAACTGGTAAAATATAAAATATCACAATTTTATTAAAGTATACTGTATAGTGCTATTTCAAAGCTAATAGCCTGATGATCTACTCCGAAAAAACAAATCAAAGTCAAAAGCAGACCTATGACAGTACTATATGTTTTTCAAGAATCATATTCCTTCCGTCCCATGAAAATAGTCTCTTTCGCAATTGAAATGTGTCACTAAAGTAGTCTCAATTTTTTTTGGCAAATTTGATAACTAAAATGTAAAGGATATTAAAGTAACTCATGTTTGTAAAAAAGAAAGACTACCTTGACAAGGAGAGAGTAACATATATGATCAGTGTCTACCATTCATTGTCCAAAATCGATAGGTCACCACATAAGTACCAAGTGCACTTTCATGTCTGGGTTATATGTATACATCCTTATTCAAATCATCAATTGCAATCACATGTTTATTTAGCAAGTCACGTAACTTGGAATGATATTATTCTCTATCTAAAGGTTGAGTTAACTATATAATTTTCCAAAATTTTGCCCCTAATATTACTGAAAGATCAAAGTCGAAAATACAAAAAAGTTTTATCCTATGATGATTAAATTTAAATTCTAGATTTATTACAAGTTATAGGCGCGTACGTAACATCACTTTAAGTTAGCAATGTAATAATTTCTTACATTGATACTTACAATTTCCTTTTTGTGTTGAATTATTTTAAACTTTGCAGCTATTATTTAATCTTTTTATAATAATATAGTTTCATCTAATGAGAAGAAGCGACATAATTAATAGATCAATTTATACATACACAACAGAAATTAAACATCAGAAGAAGTTAGCCTAAAAATAGCTACCCTCGAAGAAATATCTAATAAAAATCTTATAAGTTGGAGAGCACAAACATTATATTGTTCTCCTCTTACATTATACGACACTCAACTCCTACAAACAAAACAAAAACATATTCTATATAAATATATATTTACCTAACACACTAACTAGTTCAGCACCATCTGCAAAAACCAGTAGATTCCAACACTCACTTTCTTACATACTACAAGCCTCTTATATTCACTTCACTCATCAAACTCTTATCTCTCAAGATAATTTTCACAAGCTTGCACATTGAAGAGCATCACCAAAGTGAGGAAAGGATGCTGGAGTCTGAAAATTGTTTAAAACTGGCACGTATGAGTCGTTCGCGTTGCCATAACTCTCGCTCTCGTTGCCTCCACTTTGTCCCGTCATCTGCAAGAGCCGGATGAGGGATGAAAATATCTCATGACGTGTCACGAATCGCATTCCCTGAAAATAAAATTCTGTCAGCTACAATGAAAGATCAAGAAAACTGCAAAAGCCTCCTCTTTTTTTTAAGTAGTTTATCAGTTTTACCTCTACCTCCACCATGAATTGACCCCATATCTTCTTCGTTGCACGAACTTCCATCTCTCCCTTTAAGATAGTCAAGCCGAAGCCCCGAATAATCTCCACGATCTCCAAAAGGAAACCATGTTCATCACAGAGGATCTGCAACAAAAGAAAACAAAGTTTAAGGTTGATAACTTTTCTTGTAGATGGCTAAGCTTCTGATCAGAATGTAGAAAGTTTGTTGATACATCTTGATTCGTAGATCGGGTTATTACCTCTATGAGCATCTGACCGGGTGTACTAAGGTCCTCGACTATCAGAGGACAGACCATAGCATCATTGTCAACTTCATATGCCCATGTAACTCCACCATCACTACCATTAATCATCTGATTTTTCCTCATCTCTGCACTCTGTAATATTATAATAACAACAAAAATCACTACCAAAAGGCACATGATAAGGGCTTTTTAAAGGCAATGTATAAGATTTAATGTTGGATATAAGTAAAGGACCATGTTTTACCTTCGGCTTTGCAATTTGTGTTAGACTTTCAGCATGTCTAGTGAGACTCTGCATGAAGTTCAAGTGTCTAATGGTCCTTTCCAACAAACGATCAATGCTCATCTGTCACATTAGCAAAAACTATTTCAATAAGCTAATTATATACAATATGTACAGAGTGAGGGAAAATAGCTTAATTTCTCACCTTCTCTCCATTGGGAATGAGCTCTCTCAACTCTGCAAGGCGATCTTGGATCATCTGCCTATCTTTTGGCCTCGGTTTCGTCCCTGCTTTAGCCTTCTTTTTCTTGGGTTTCACATATTCCTCTTCTCTCCTTGATGAACTAGTCTTTGCAGTATCATCAATACACGAACGCGGCTCCTTCTTGAAGTCTTTGCAGCAAACTTCAGTACTCATTGCCTCGGGTTTGTATGATATCAATTTTCCATCAAAACTAGGATCATGGTTTTGGCTCCACGAGAAGTTCCCCGTTCTTCTTCTTTTAGAAGTGGATAAGGATGACTGCCCCTCAAATCGAGAAGCATTACTAGTAGTGGCAATACCATCCAAAATCTGGTCAAGACCTAACTTGGAGAACAAACTGTTGGAGTTGCTCAACTTGGATCCACCATTTACATTCCACAACACCGGCTTTTTCCTAATAGCTTCGACTCCTTCCATGGAACATTTAACATCATCACTTGATCTCATGGTACAAGTCACTGAACTCTGCAGGGAATTAGTTGGAAGGGGAGTGCTACTTCCACTCAAACTCGACCCGGGTATTAGTCCAGTATACTGAGAGGATTCATTCTCCATGGCCTTAGCTAAGTTACTTTGCGCAAAGAACTCCTCCACTGTTAGTAAGCCAGAGAGTGTCTGAGCTTTAGAGTCGGTTGGAGTTATAGACGAACTAAGATTTCGTACATCGTTACAAGATTCTTGATCTCTCGGTTCTAAAAAGGATGTGTTATCCTCTAGCACAGATGACAAATGGGGCCAAGAGGAGGTCAGTAGTGAAGAATCACTATAACTACTACGATCTTGGTGAGGAGCAGAGCAATCAAAGAAACTAGGACAATCGAAAAGCAACTGCTCGAGTTTATTGCTGCTAGTTTGGATTGGGTTGTGAACTGAAGAAGGAAATGGTAGAGAAGGAAGGAGTAAAGAATTATCTGCTCCCAACAAACTTTCAGAATCGAAAACACCATCAATCTCCATACTAGAATAGATATTTGAGCTATTATAATTTCCTGCGGCTTCAATTTCAAGACTCCCATCCATTTCTCTGAAAAGCAATTGCACTTGATCCACAAATTCTTTGCTCTCAAGATTCTGCAACAATTAAAGAATTCAAACATTTATTACTTATAAGCAAGAAAATGAGAAGCTTAAGGTTATTGCAGAGTTGGATGAAAAGTATGCTCATAGTTATTAGCAGGTGAGCCTATAAAACTCAGATCTTGCACTATTTTTAAAAAGTATATATCTTCCTAAAAAAGTTTTTGCAATACTACTAACCTTTTGAGGTGATCCAAGCTCCAAAACTCCCCACGGTTCGACTGAGATTATAGCAATAGTCTGCACAACATAATTGGGTTAATTAATCACTAGAACCAGAAAAATAATATAAATAAAGGATCATCCTATTTGGAGAAATGATGATAGATAGTTTTCAGAAGAAAAAAAAATGAAGAAAAATCTTAAACTTTTCAAAAAGAACACACCTTTATCCCCATGGAGAATTGGCAAAAGAAGTCAGAATCCTCCTGTACCAAGAAAATTATTCTTCAAGTTAGAAGAAAATATCCCACTATTCTACTCGGTAAAAAGAGTAAAATAATAGAACTTTTTCAAGAAACAAGAAAGATAAGCATGACGTACCTCAAGTCTATCAAATGAATCCACCCATCTATGGTTTTTACCAAATGCAGTTTGGCCAATTACCCTGCACGGTAATTTGAATTATTTCAGAAATAAATAAGGGTAATTAATAAAAATATTCTATAAATAAGAACCATTAATGGAAATAGTGAAATATATGGTTTACCCTCCTCCCAAAACATGTGCTTGCAGAAGCATAGAATCAATCAAGGCTCCCATTTGTTCTTCATAGTAGCAATCTTTCAATGTCAATAGTCTATATCATGCACAAAAAAGATCCAATAATTGTTAATTAGTCAAAGTTCATAAACTATTGGAATTTTAGTTATACAAACTTCAAAATCAATTGGAGATATAATTATAGTGGAACACAGCTAATCTTCAATCTAGTAAAATTATCCATTTGGACAAGATTTTGGTGGGAGAATTGAAAAAAGGTAAGTAATTAAGTAAAGGTAGTTACTTTTGTAGACAACAAACAGAAAAGTGTGAATAATAAAGTTAAAAACTTGCAAATCGGAGAAACAGTTGTTAGTGTTAAACTTGAATTAGAGAATTTATGAGCCCCACCCCACATATACAGAACGAAAAAAATGGAACACAGTTTAAACTTTAAAGTCAGCCTATAATTTTTTTTTAAACACAATTCAAGATCCAATTTTTATTTAGTAACTCTCTAAGAATCAATAGTGAGATAAGATATAGACAACCACCCTTATAAAAACACTGAACTAAACAAACACATGTTATCATATACATTAAAAGACACATGCATATCAGAAAGAGAGGGAGGGAGATTACAAAGAATTTTTCTGATCAAAACCCCAGAAAACTGCATAAGACCATCCATTACTACAGCAGAGACTCTTGAGGGTTTCCTTCATCATTGAATCAAGCTTTTGTGCAGAAGAAAGAGAATGCAAGAATATAATGTGCAGCAAAAACCCAAAAATCTCTCCTTTTTTCTTGCTTTTCTCTACTGCCCACTGCACAATCAAGAAACACAAACAAAGGGTGTCTTTTTTTAACCAGAGATGATTAAAAAACACAAGTGAAAAACAAAAAAAGCAAGCTTTGGTAGAAGTGAAAGTGTTTTTGGCTGGGTTCGAAATAGGGTAGAAAAAGCAAACACGCACACAGAGAAAACACACTGAGTTTTAGGGTAGGCAAGGAAGGAATAGTTGTGAGTGAAACTGTGAAAGCAAGGAGAGAATAAATATTAAGGCAAGTGGGAATAGTAATATTAGTACAAAGAAGAAGAAGAAGAGGGTCTGTCTGTGAAGCTCTGAACCATATGGTAAAAGCTTATAAAGAGGCCATCATAATGAGAAACACAAAAACAAGAAATGCAGATTTTGGAAAAATTATGTAGGGCTCAGGTCAGAGAAGAAGACAAGAAAAAGATAACTGAGTTAAAGTGAATTTTAATAGAGAGGTATATATGTATATGTATATGTATATGTATATATAAGGTGGGGGTGGGTGGGGCTTAGACGAGGAAGAGAAGAAATCAAGAAAATACCAAAATCAGATAAAACTTTAATTCTAAGGGAGCAGAGATTTCCTCATTTATGTAAAAATGCATTTATGGATTTATTTATATCTGTCTTTAGTGCCTCGAATATGTCTGTGGAAGATCTTCAGATAGAATGGATCCAATTTTGCAATTTCTTTGTCATTTATTCTATACTATTTATATGTCAATTTTAATTTTAAGTTTTTTGCTTTTTTCTATTATTTGGTGGGGAATTTGAGATAAGAAATAATGATGGGAGTTGTCCAAGTTCTTGAGGTAGGTGAGAGGAACTTAAATAATTACCCAACATAAGATATCTCGTCTAGTAAAAATACTACTAGTAGATTAATATGTTTGAGGACCAGGTAGGTAATTGCTTAAGTTTCATTATAGCCTAATATTAGAAAGCTTAAGTAATTAGCAAAAGAAAATGACCTATTTGGAGATCTTACTAAAGAATTTTCACTATAATATAGAATAGTTATCTTACTTAGTTTGACTAATTATTATGGATCATGGCTACCAATGGCTACATTCAATTTCTTTTTTCTTTTCCTTTTGCCATATTGTGTCTATATATATATAGGTGCATTGCCATGGTAGTGAAAGATTGTAGCTTTAGTTATTCAATTATGGTAAGTATCTTATTTTGAATATTCTAGCAACAAAAAACGTACTTCACACATAAAATTATGAATTTAAATAAATATGTAATTAAATTTTCAAGAAAATCTTAGATACAAAAGTGTTCTTAACCTTAACGAAACTCTTTGTAAAAATAAAATGAGTAAGAATAATTATGTCATAATCTCTAAGAATTCGAATTTCAAATACCCGAAAAATGAAAACATTTAGTTGAAAATTATGAATTTAGTTTATTGAAAAATATAGTTGTGAATTTAAGGTTGACATTTTAGAATTTGAAGGGGTGAGAATGATGAAATTGATGAATACTTTGGTTATATTTAAAAGCAAAACCCCAACATCTTAGCACCAATGCTATTATGTCCCTTTCTAAAGTTATCAACAAAGGATCCTGCAATTTTTATTAGTGGCTAAAATATTATGGCAAATGTCCATATCATCAATTATGACAACTACAAAAACAAATATAAACACAAGTTGAATAATATAGAGCGCAGACCAAATAATAATGACAATCATATTTTTATGTTATAAAAAATTAAATAAAAAGTATAGCTAGACAATAATCAATTACCGAATGAATCAATTTGTGATCTTTCGATTCTTTGGAACTATTAAAAAATTATCCTCTTCAATAACTATCATTAAGAAAGAAATCTTCTTTATTCAATATGATGGATATATTAAATATTATTCAAGTCGATCTTTATAGGCAGAGTTTCTTGCTCATCAAAATTCTTGATTTTGTCCTCATCGCTTCTTTGTTAAAAAAAGATGAAGTTAATTAATGTCCGAAGTTAAATATTTTTGTTCGAGTAATGTGATTTTATAAGTTAAATTTAATGTAGTTATTTTTAAAATATTCAATTTATATATACTAATCGTTGTGTCCTACTATTCTAGACTATAAAAGTTAATAAAGTATTCAAATTTTAATCAAATGAGACCAATAATATTGGGACGGAGTCAAGGAGAGAAGGAGTATAAATTAGCAGTATGTTTGGCCTGGCTGTATTCCAGTGTCATTTTCAATTTTTTTTTATATTTCCTTTTAAATTAAAGAAGATTGAGTTATTTTCATGGAATTAATGAGCATTTTGTTTCAATATATTCTATGTCTATTTCTAGGAATACATACAAGGATTGAAAGATTTTTTATAAGTATATACATGTAGCATTCTAAAAATTAATACAGGTAATTACACGTTCATATATAACAATATTAGTTATAAAAAGATTTAATTAAAAGTTGAATAAAAAATTAGACAACAATGAAAGGTTGATAAGGTCAACTCTATGCACTAGTTCGAAGAGTCCGAATTCATTTTGAGTCGTTGGATTTTAGGTCAAAATTTTCGGTCAACTCTCAAGTCAATCCATCGATTTTGGACTGGATTTAAAATCCTTATATACGTTGCTTTTGAGATAATGTCTCTATAATTTTATTTCCGATTTCAAGAGATATTTTGAGACATAAATTTCTCTTTTTAAAAATTGTTTTACTTTTTGTTTCCATGTAATTTTAATAACAATTTAACTGATGACACATTCTTAGTTATTAACGTAGTGAATGAAATGGAAAATAAATTTTACTTTCCATTTATAGAGGCAAGACTCTAAAATTTGACCCGTTTCTAGAGAGACTTAGTTTAATGGGTAAAATTATTTATTTTTATGAAATAAATTAAGATGAAAAATAACTACTTAAAAATAAAAGAAAAAAATATTCATATTACATGATAATATGTGGAATTTTTCTCATGTGCTCAGATAAATTAAATTATTTTGTGAATGAAATACACGAGTACATGATCAATTTCCTCGTTTAAAGATATACGCATTTAAGTTCATATGTTTTTTTATTTTTTTACTTATCAAAAGTGAATATTTTAATTTTTTATAATAGATATACTGAGGGCTCATTGTGCACTTTCATGAACGACTGATTTACGAATAAAAATTTATTTTATTTATCTACCTTTTTTTATTCTCTCTACATTTTAATCTCATTTCCTAATTTAATTATTTAGCAATCTTAAATCATTATATTATTTATTTATCAGTATCGTATTATTTAGAAAATAATAAATTATATATAAAAATATTAATTGACAGTACCCGTGCTTTGCACGAGAGATGTTACTAGTATATAATTTAACTAGTTTGTGCATCTGTGCAATGCACGGTAAAAATTAAAACTAATAAAATATTTAACTACAAATTAATTTTTATTTAAAAATTTATGTGAAAAACAAAAAAAAAATTCAATCATCTATATTTTTAATAAATCAATAGCTATGATTTTCACTCCAATTTAAATTCCATTTAAAATACTTTCATACTTCAATAGTGAAGAAAATTATTTAAATTAAATACAATTAATATTAGTCATTCCTTGTGCATTGGTGACAGCTAAGATTCTTACTCGTTTCTCATACATATATATATTTTTTAATATGACCCAACTATATATATATATATATATATATTAAAATCTATGGTCCAGATTAAATATGCATCAAATTTATACATAAAGTGTATTGAAATTATAATGCATTAGTTAATGAATAAAAATGCATCATCAACTTATGCAATAAGATTATGCGTGTAATGCATCAAAATAATGTGTATCATGCATAAGTTTTAGTTCTTATATAAGAATTGGTTCTCATCCGATCCTACTCCTATATATATAGGGGTAGTCAAGAGATCAAATATAATTAATTTCACACGTGTTAATTAATATATTAAATTTGGGATGTTTACTTTATCACAATTGATGGTTAAAATTAATTGATTTTTAAATTAAAATATTAAAAATGTAATAATTATTATATATATATATAATTGATTTATTCCTTATTTGGTGAGATTTTATTATACTATATTTAGTTGTAATAACTTTTGAAAAACATGATTTGTGCTTTAAAATTTGCTAAATAAAGAAATGTGTCTAAATAAGTGAGACAACTCAAAAAGGAAAATGTGTTTAAATAAGTGGGACGAAGTTAATATATGCTAGTTTTGAATTTATCAATTATACAAATTGATTATAATTATTAGTATTAAATATTAAAAATAATTATATACCCTGGTCAAATATGACAAATTTTTAGTACTAAATAAATTCAGTTTATACATGTATATTAAGAATTGTTCAATGTTCAACTTATCTTGTTGTTCTATTGGCTCATAGTATAGGATTTGTAATGAAAGGTATTGAGGGTGAAAGATGGGCAAAGATGATGACCTGCCCATAGAGGGCGATGTTAATGCGTCCGCGAATAATATGACATGTCTCGTAGATAAATACTAAAATCTTAATAAAATATTTATTAATTTTCACTTTTTCGACTATGATTTATTAATTAAGGTATAGTTTAATATGATTCGATATAAAATAATAAAAATAAAATAAAAAATAAAATTATTGTAACTCATATATAAATATAACAATGACACACCAACCGTTGACACGTTAAACTATGTCCACCGTGGATGGTGGAGCAGTCCTTAGAAGTGACTCATGCATAATGAGCGACTAGTATATCAATTCTAACTTTTACCTTAACTTTTTATAATGCGGGGAATGAATTTTAAAGGTACGTGACTAAGTTATTTTTTTATTTTTAAATTATGTTTGATATTTAAAATATAATAATTATAAAATAATTATTATGAGATGAGTTTATATTTTAGTTACCAAATAGAACCTTACTTATGCACAAACTAGACTATATATTATCTAATAAACGACACATCGTACTTTTTAGTTAAATGAATATATGTATTGCGTGTACATAAGACCGAATACTAAATTTTAGAACAGTTGCACGAATCTCCCAAGTTCAAGATTGAAGAATATAATGTATAGGTTTAGTACTTAGTAATTAGTAGTATATATAGGTCTCCCCCGAACTATATAACTATTAATTGAGATTCTTCTTTTTATTTGAAAACATTTAGATATTCTCATACAACAATGGGATATTATATTGTCCATGGTGGAATGAAACAATCTGGTAGTCCACTTGTCCATGTGTGAGCTATCAACTTGCACAAATAAAGTATGAAATGATCTACTCATAAAGTGAAGTCTATATATATTAGGTGACTTGCAAGAGAGACCAAATCGTGTTATTGACCTGTCCAAAGAGCGGATCGTGCTATCGACCTGTCCAAGGAGCAGATCGAGACGTCAATCCGTTCAAGAAAGAGGATCAGATCGTGGAGTTAACCTGTCAAGGAGAAGTTTTATCAACATGTCCAGAAGGAGAGCAATAGATCAACCTATCCGAGAGCAGCGCGAGAGATCGACCTGTCCAAGAGCAGATCGAGGAGCTAACCTGTCTGAGAGAGAGAAATTAGATCCATATGTATTTCATCATATTACCAACGAGCAATATACTAAGGTTGAAGCGATCTACATACATTGATCTAGTCGACCTGTCTCGTGGCCACATCAGATGCCATGTAGGATGAATTCTAACTGCTAGAAGTCCATTCAACATCCAATGACTATATTAGCATTTAATGGTATCATTTAATGTTGCAACGACAAGTTTTCAAAATTGGAGAGCCAAAAATGCTGCAAGAAGTCTTCAAGAATCAAAGTCAACTAAGCATTCAAAATATTTATATTCTCGAGAAACATGCCTAGACCTATACATTAGTATTTTTTCCTTCAATCCATTACTTCTAGAAATTTTTCCATGGCTAAACTTGTATTATGTTATGTAGCAGAGAAAAAGTTCAACCTTGTAAGATAATGAATCTAGTTTTGATTCCAATTGTAAAGGTCACGATTTATAACTAGTGCACAGGGTCTTGTCTTACTTTAACTAGATCTTGTGGCTCGTTCTCAGTGAGTATAAATAATAGAGAGTGATCTTGTACTAAATGAGTATAAATAATAGATGGATTTAAAACTAAGAGAATCATCGATCTAACTTTGGTAGATCGTGGTCGTAGAAGGTTTACCAAACCACATTAATTTTTGTGCCTTTATGTTAATTAATATGAATTAAAGAACACTTGGTTAATTCATAAGTATTTTCTAAATATAAAAGTAACCAACATATTACTAGACTTTTGCACACGACCTGATATCAACATATCAGCTGACCTGCTCCATCAAGCTGTCAGTCGATCTGATTTCACCATATCATTTCTCCTGATAAGTAAGCGAGCTGACCTCTCGGTCTTGCTTTTTAAGGCAACCAAGAAAAGTTAGAGTTTGATGTATCCCCTTAATACACCAAACTTGCTCTTCTGAGAACACACATGTTGGCTTAGGAGTATGATGTTAATATCTAAGGCATTAGATGTTGGACTTGAGTCTTTTGTGGCACACTTTTAAAATTTAAAATTTATATAATGATTTTTTTAAATAATATATATGTGTGTGTGTGTTTTGGATCATATAAGAAAGAAATTTTATGCGAGAAATGAGAAAATATTTCAATCATCCATTTTAATAAATCAATGAGAATGATATTCTCTACAAATTAACTTTCATTTTCAAAAACTTCTACATTCATATAATATTGGATAATATTTAAATTTAATTTAATTAATTTTAAACATTGATTCTAAATGGATGGATGACCTAGATTTATTTTAGTTTCTCACACACAATTTCTTTCTTTTATATATATATATATATATATATATATATATTGGTCCCTGAAACGAGTTATTTGGTGTATCGAAGAATACACCAAAATGTTCAGTGTAAGTGGGTCTATACTGAAGGAATGTTCAATTTAGGCTTTCGATCTAGATAGAAATCATGTAGTCTATGTCGGGTGTTTGACCGTTGGACTATTATCAATACTGAAGGGCGTTGAAGTTTAGTGATTTTTACTCAAAAATTATTTGTTCATAAAACTGTTTAGTTTTATACTTGTTTGTGTCACTTTGCTTTTAGTCATAGTTCAATTTATGAATGCATATGTGATGGTTAGTCCAACAATTGTTAACCGAAAACTGAAAAAAAAAAAATAAAGATTGACAAAGTGATTGATTTGCGTGGTTTGGAGATAAGAATTTATACGTCCATGATTTCAATGTAATTCGAGAAGTTCTTAATATATATGAAGTGATGTGTCATTTCAGTAATCAACCTTGAAAGTTTGAAAGACGTTGAGTCTGTTCACTTCTAACTTGTATAAAAACTAAAGTCTATCACCCAGGGAAGGCTAACGTAGTTGCCGACGCCTTAAGTCGTAAAAATTCCACGAAGCTTGCATTTATTCTAACTCGAGAGGATGAGCTCGTAAAGGAATTTGAGAAAATGCATCTGGAAATTCTACTACCACCCGAGACAGTGGGAGGAATTCTTGCCACTTTGACAGTAGAACCTAACCTGAGGAGTAAGATCCTAACTGCTCAAAGGAAGGATGAAAAGTTGGAGAAAATACGTTTGAAGGTTAGAAAGGATGATGCAGCAGGTTACCATGAAGAAGTTGATAACGTCATCTCCTTTGAAGGAAGGCTATGCATCCCACATAGTGAAGAACTCAAGCAGGAAATCTTGAGTGAAGCTCATGATACGCCATATACTGCCCACCCAGGAAGTACAAAAATGTATCAGGATTTGAAGAGGAAATTCTGGTGGGACGGTATGAAAAGGGACATTGCTTCGTTCGTAGAACGATGTTTAGCGTGCCAACAAGTGAAAGCTCTACACCAACGACCTTACGGCAAACTGCAACCCTTAGAGATTCCTGAATGGAAATGGGAGCATATCGCCATGGACTTTGTTACAGGACTGCCTAGATCTAAACGAGGAAACACCGCCATTTGGGTAATAGTAGATCGCCTTACAAAGTGCGCCCACTTTGTACCTATAATGATAACTTATGGGTCAGATAAGTTATCTCAATTGTATGTACGCGAGATCGTACGATTACATGGCGTGCCTGTATCAATTACCTCAGATCGAGACTCGAAATTCACATCCAGGTTCTGGATGAGCCTCCAGAAGGAATTAGGCACGAGACTAAATTTTAGTACCGCTTTCCACCCTCAGACCGATGGACAATCGGAGAGAACGATTCAAACCCTCGAAGACATGTTAAGAACAGTGGTTCTCGATAGAGGTGGAAGCTGGGAAGCGGTACTACCACTAATCGAATTCGCTTATAACAACAACTACCAAGCAACCATAGGGATGACACCGTATGAAGCACTATATGGGAAGAAGTGCAGATCGCCACTCTATTGGGATGAAGTCGGAGAAAGAGCGATAACAGGCCCAGACTTAGTCAGCGAGATGATCGAAGTTGTCAGACAGATCAGAGAAAGGATCAAGGAAGCTCAGAATAGGCAGAAGTCTTATGCTGACACCCGAAGAACCGAACTACAGTTTGGAATAGGAGACAAGGTTTTCTTGAAGGTATCTCCTTCTAAAGGAATAGCCAGATTTGGTGTTAAAGGAAAACTGAAACCCCGTTTTCTTGGACCATACGAAATTCTGGAAAGAATAGGTCCAGTGGCATATAGACTAGCACTGCCACCGAGCTTTGGAAACGTTCATAATGTTTTCCATGTGTCACAACTCAGAAAATACGTGTTCAACCCGAAACATGTTATCTATCAGGAAGAGATGATTTTGCAACCGGACCTGACTTATGAAGGACCCGAAGCCATATTGGATCAGAAAGTACAAGAACTTAGAAATAAGTCAATCAAGTTGGTTAAAGTACTATGGAAGCATCACGGGCAAGAAGAAGCCACTTGGGAGCTTGAAGATAAGATGAAAGAAAAATATCCCGAGCTATTTTAGTTAGAACGTGTAAATTTCGGGATGAAATTTTAAATTAGAAGGGGAGAATGTAATGACCCGTAAAATTTCTTTTAATTATCATGTATCAGAAATCGCGATAATAAAAATTTCGTTGTATAAATTAAAATGTCGATTTACTAATTGATTAGTAGCAATCGTTTTCGTGCACATTATAGTCTTTGCTTAATGATAGAATTTTGTAAGCTCGTTTTGATGATGAGATTATTTAAAATGACGAACTAAAAAAATTATTATTTCAGTGCATGATCGATAGTTGAAGTTCTATGAGATAATTAAATTATCTAGAAGAGGCTTAAATAATTAGTAGTGTGGTTATATACTATAGAAGGTATATGATTGAGCTTTAATAAAGAAATGATGTATAAGAAGGTTTATAGTTTAGATTCTTATTAATCAATTGATTAAATCATTATTAGTGAAGTGGTATACTTACAAGATTGGTATATTAATGTTTCGTTAATGATAATCGGTATACAAGTCTTTATAATTGAAGAATAGAAATGTAACAAATGGTATTAGGTAGGATGCTATTATTTGCATAAATGAAATGAGATATATAGTATAATGCAAATTACTTACAATAGGTAAATACATGTATATATATATATATATATAATTTCAGATTGGAGTTTACAAGTTTCAGTTTGAAACTGTCGGAATATAGAAATAAAAGATAGGAATAACAACTAGAACTACTAAGTAAAAGAGAGAAATAAGCAACAAAATCTGCAGAGTAGATTTGTTTCATAAGAAGTTATGGGAGAAACTAACTATACTGCACACCATTGACTCAACTTTCTGTTACATCATACTAATGGAAGAGAAGGAAAAGCAGAAACAGTAAAGGCAAAGAAGAATGAAGCAGCATGGCAGCAGGTCGAGCTGCACACCTTCAACACTCCAAGATTTATATCTGCACCATAAGAAATAACATTCCATTAATATGTACCCCAGAAGTCAACAGTTCAGAAACAATATCAATGCAAGCACTTGAGTTCATAGCTGTAAAATAGGCAAAATAGAGTGATGTAGATGATCTATGGATAGATGCAAACAACCAGTAGTCCTATTACTTATACGTATAGAAGCTTAATAGAAACACTTCTCTATATCTCCAAAGAACTCAGATTTCACAAACACCAAAACCTTACGAAGAACCCTATCCACCAAGAAGGCATTCCCATTCAGAAACTCCTATCCATCAAGAAGCTTTTCCCATTCAGAATCCTATCCACTAAGAAGTCTTTTCCATTCAGAAATTTCAGAAGTAGTAAGGTACTACAGACCTCAAGCTTCAGTTTTGCCTTCTTTATAGAATTAGGTGAAGAGTTTAAATTTAGCTAAGCATGCAAAAACATAGAACTTCAGATATGTATTCAAATATGTTTCAGAGCTTAAAACATAGGTGCACTGATTTCAGAACATAGATGTAACTGTAATAGGTGTGTGAGTGTACACGGTTCTATTCTAGTCTCATTTCTTAGTTTTTGTTCAAGACCTTCTATTTTCCTTAAGACTGTGTTACTGCGTTATAAAAGAAAACTGAATATGAAACCCCATCTTCCTCAAAACTTAAAGAACAAAGAAGTGAAAAGTTAGAAGCTTTTAACTGTATAAGTTTAGATTTTGCAAGCTAAGAACTTAGAAGACTGAGAAGCTTTTTAGATCCTGAATTGTTTGAGAAACAACTTGCAGAAGAACAGAACACATAAATACTTATATATATAGATTCTAATTTTTAGAACTGGAATTAGGTTTTTATGTTATTCAATCTCCAGAATATAATCAACACCCTTTAACCTCCAGAATAAGAAACCAACTTAAAAAGTTATAAATCTCAGAATTTAAGAATAGAGACTACCTCTTATCTGGCAACCAACCTCCAGAACCCCTTCCAACGAACAAACCAGAAATAGACAAGCAACCAAAGTGTCCCTCAATCAGAATAAGAACAGAACCAGAGGCAGAACTCATTTAAAACTCTAAACAAATCAGAGCTTGAAAATCTTAACCAAACTGAAGCTTCTTCCATTCATTTTTTTTCCAACCCGTAATAAAAGGAAGAAGTCAGAATAGATGCAGAGTAAAGCTATAATCTGGCAAATTGTTTAAAACAGAACTTAAATGAAAGCTTAATCATGCAGAAAACTAAGACTTTAAAATCTCAAATACAAGAATTCCCAGTTTTAACCCCAAAATTTGACAACAGAGCCTGCCAAATTTCTGAGACCAAAACTGAAAGAGGAGAAGAACATGCATCACAGTATGAACCCGAGATTATAAAAACAGAAATAAAAATTTTACCTGGGGAGAAGAAGCCAAGGATTTGCAGTCTGTAGAGCTCCGATGACCAACCCACCGTCCGAATACTCTGTTACAGATCGAGAGGAAGAGCAGAGGGTAAGGATTTAAGAAGTTCTAAACCAATTTTTGAATAGAAACCTAAAAATCTAAACATGCAAGAACAGAAATGTCGAAACCTAAAAGAAATACAGAAATTGAAGGGTGTAATAAAAATTTGGGGGATTTATAAGAACTAAAATTTGATTTTCTAAAACTGGAAAGAAATTCCCAAAAGAAAGTGGGGGAATTTACCTTGAAATCGCTGGAGAGGAGGTTTCCGCCGTTGCAGCGACCGAGAGAGGGCGAGCAGCAGCGAGAGCGAAAGAAAGAAGAAAGCAGGTGGAGAAAGCGAGAGAGGGAGAGATCGAAGGAGAGACAGATAGAGAAAGCGAGAGAACAGCTTGAGAAAGAGGCAAACATTATCTGTTTTGGGAGAAACAGATCGAGTAGGAACAGTTAGGGTTAGGATAGTTAGAAACAAGATTAATGGGCTGAGTCTTGTTTTGATCTAATTGGCCGAAAAAAAAAAGAATAGATGACTGGGCCTTGATTAATCAGATGGGCTAGAATTAAATAATTATGGGCCTCTTAGTTATGTATAGTGGGCCCAGATTGAGTACTAAAAATGGATTAAGTTATCCCTAAGTTTTGGTTTAATAAAAGTAATCTTTAGATTAAGTTAGTAATAAAAATGGATTGGATATAAATAGTTAGGTCTAAATCCAATAATTTAGATCTATTGAATTATGAAATTAGTAGTAATATTTTAATAGTTATAGAAATCTTTAATTACTCGAATCTTAGTCGAGTGAAAAGATTAGAATAATTTATAGAATAATAGAATATTATTTCATTTTTTTAGATGAAATAAATTATATACTCACGATGAGTATTTTCCCTCTTAATTACGATTAAGGTTCGGCGAAAGGAAATTCCAGTCGATCTGCATCAGATTTCGTTAGACGAAGAAGCAATTCAGGTAGGCTTTCTTTTACCAATCAAAGCGTATGCGTTGTACCAAATCGTTGTTTTCGTTTTAGAAATGCTTTAGAATTTAAATCTTTATGAAGTATTGCATTGTCGAAAATATTTATATTTTGGTATGATGCGTATCTGTTGAACAATTAATCGATTTCGGACCTTTAAAGATTTATATCTTTTAAGGTTAGTGTACACCAGAACTATGAGTCATCTTAGCGGGTTGGCCGGTTCAGTGTTCGCGGAAAGTGACCATTTTCCCGACACACAAAATTACAGATATGTATGATTACTCCAGAACTTAGACTGCGCAGTCAAACTTTTAAGATCACAAGAATTTTAGTGAACATAGGTTCTTTAGTGACAAAATCCTTATGTTGCACTGTGTTACGGCAATTGCAAATATATCAGTACGAATGTGATTTCGGCATGTGTTTACTGAGTACTTTCGTACTCAGCCCTGCATATATTTATAAATGTGCAGGTTAAGTCGTGATGGCGAAGTGGAAGGCTCAGCGGTGGTTTTTGTCAAACTCTAAATGTTTTACTCTCGGTGATTTATATGTCGTCATACATGTAAATCTAGATATTGATCCAGTTTCCGCTGCCAGACTTTTGTTTTAGATCCAAGAACTTATTAGCTATTTATTTTGCCTTCGAACTATGTATTTCAAACTTGTGCTCGTTTTTCATAATTCAAGATGTTGTTATAATCACTTATTCTGAGGTGTTTTCCGATTCTCATCCAAGTAAACGCTTTCGTTTCGTTTCATTACCCGCATTTTTATTTCGAGTCACGTCCTTCTCGATTTTACTTAGAGAAGTGAAATGGGGGCGTGACATATATGGAAATGTTGGGAACCCCACAAGTTTATATTGTTTTGATAATGTTATTCGAAACAACACTTAGTCAAAAACATGATTTCTTAAGGCTAGTAATTAATGTCATCTGTTAAGGAATAAGCTAACATATGAAAGAAGCAGATCGTATAGTTTTTACTATCTGTATTATTCTTAATACAAGCCTTCCTGGACACATTAATTATAAATATTCACTGCTAGATTCTTATTTATCACAGGGATCTGTTCCTAGTTTAAGGACAGGTCGCTGTCATTAGTTTCTTAAATCTAGTCTTTTATTTGTGATCTACCTGTTTTGATCTTAGCATTAATTACTGTTCAAATGTAAATGGAACAGATAGATTATAAATCACTATCTTTTCATTCTTTACTTACTGTCCTTAGAGAAAGAAAAGTCAGCAGCGAGCTGTGAAGTCACAACAGCAAGCTGTGTGAAGAAAGCAGCGAGTGATCAAAAGCTAGACTTCAAAAAGGTAAGTGCTCAAACTAAGGTTTCAACAGCGAGTGCTCAAACGAAGACTTCAACAGCGAATAAGATCAACAACAAGCTATGGATCAACAGCGAGTGGATCGAACAGGGAGCTGCTTATCTACAGCTATATGGAGAAAACAAGTCAGCAGCGAGCTGTGTGGAGATCGACAGATAGAAGTCAAAACAGCTAATCTCATGATTTCAAAGAAGATGAAGTACAGCTGTTATACGACTACTAGCTACATAAAAGCCAACAGCTAGACAGTTTATGAAATCAACAGCAAGTGATGAAACAACTAGTAATCAACAGCATGTGATCAACAGCTAGTTGTGTACGTCAAACATCTAAGGATCAAAAAGAGCATCTGTTCAAACAACAGCGATATGCTTTTACTATGTTATGGTGGACTGACGACATACCTACATTTGTCATAAGTCAACCACTCAGTGTGTTGTCACATCAAGGGCATACTTTAAGGAATGATGTACAAGAATTTCAAATATCTCTGTACGGTGAATCATTCCCAGTATGGCAATACATTGAGAAATCGCATGTTAGGTGGTAACAACTCTCATTTGGCCGCGCGTTCATCAACAACCCTGCCATGCATTTAATGCTGCCATTAATGCGTTGAAAATAGAGGTCATAGTCTCCAACGGATAGTTTCTTCATTGAGGCTATAAATACCACCTTCACTTCCAGAAAGAAGCACGGGAATTCAAACTAAATCTGCTATTACTCTGCTCAAATTACTTCAAGCTCTCCATCGTTCAAAACACTCCACCACCGTCGAAGAATTCTCTCGAGTGTTTATTATTTCTTGAAGTTGTTATTTTCTGGAAATCTGTTTGTTCAAAAATAAAGTTAGGATCTAGTTTTGATCCAATTGGTTTTTCTTAGATAGTAGTTTTCTATCTTTGAAGAGAAGAAGTGTAATCACAAGTATTTATCTAGTTTTGATAAAGTTTGTGGCTCGTTCTCAACGAGTAAAAAGAAAGGAGACATTAGTTGATTTCGATCTAGTTTTGATCGAGCCGTGGACGTAGGGAAGTTTATCCCGAACCACGTTAACTCTTGCGTTCTTTACGTTCTGTTTTACTTCATATTCATCTTCTTCAAAATTGCATTAAACTTGTTTATCTCTAATATATTGATTAAGAAAACGTTTTCAATAAAAGAGCATTAACCATCGAATTCCGCACACAACATTAACCAAGATTAACTTATTCAAGTTTCTCTTATTAATTGTTACTTTACACTTAAGGTATACTTGAGCTAAGTTGACTCTTCTTGACACGAAGAAGCTTCCTGCTAATCCAAGCTTTCTTATATTCTAAGATTGCTTAAACCTTATTTATTAAAGACAAAAACGAGAAAACCTAAAAAGTTGGAATTGGTGTATTCCCCCCCCCCCCCCATACACCAAACTAGCTCTTTCGGGACCAATAGGAAAAGATGTTGGTTGTGTAATTGCAAAAAATGTGAAAGATGAGATATATCAGTTGTATGATGCTTACAAGTGCTTGCAGAAATATAATGCACAATCACAATCACAAGCTCAACATTCACGTCTCATAGAATCTTCATCAACTACATATCTCTTGGTTAACAAGTTCAAGAAATAAAAACGTCTTGGAGGAGGGGATGTGGAATCTAATGATTTGGATGTTTACATGCATGAGAAAGAGAGAGGGATTGATGATGTTGAAAATTTTGACATACTAAATTGGTGGAAGATTAAACAACATAGTTTGTCTATTTTTTCTCATCTAGTTTGAGATGTCTTAACGGTATCAATTTCTACAGTGGCGTCTGAGTTGGTTTTTAGCACCGAGGGATGGTCCTTGATCCTTTTAGGCGTTCGTTGAGTCCAAGAATTGTTGGAAGTATTATTTGTACTCAAGATTGATTAAGAGTCAAAAGAACTTATTAGAATCGAAGAGGATTTAGACATCATTCAAAAGCATGAAGAAGGTGCTTTTAACTTGTAACTTAATTTTTTTATTCTTGTAATTGTTTGATAACTTGGTTCTTTTTATTTTTTAGCTTTGATGAGTCTTGGCATTGGTGATGATATTAATGATGATGACATGAGGACTTGAAGATAGAATTGGAAGACTTATTACTTTATTTTTGTGATGCTTTATGAAGACAAAAATTTTGTTTCTTCGTTTATTATGTTTAATTTGAAGACTTTTCTTTGATGCTTTTATTGTTAAAAATTATATGACATTTGAAGTGAAAGACTTTTACTTCATCATCTACTTTCTTTTGATGTTTTATGTTGAAAACTTGATGAAAACATGTTTTTTTTTGCATTAGTATGGTTATTGTTCATAGATTTAATTCGGTTCAAACCGAATCAAACCAAAATCGATCAATTTTGATCAATCAGTTTTCGGTTCAGTTTTTAATTTTAGATCAATCTGTTCAGTTCTATCTTTCAGCGTGCGGTTTGATTTTCAATCTGTATAAATTTGGTTGGTTGATCAAACCGACCAACCGATGCACACCCCTAGCAGCAAGGATCTAGGACAGGGGGCAACAACAATGACAGGAAGCCAACGACGGCGGTGGGGCAGCGATAGTGGCAGGGCAGCTGTGGCGGCTAGGTCACCTTCAAAAGAAAAAATATGGAGAGAAATAGAAAGAGAATAGAGTGGAGAAGAAGAGGGAGGAGGGTTCATACCTCAACGGTGGACGAACGGTGGTAGCGGCGGCTAGAGAGGGTGTTGGGAACCCTAAAGATATTTAATTTTGATGATGGTCTCTCGAAACACACTTAGTTATCTTAGAGGTTAAACTGATCTACGTGTAAAAACAGATCACTAGATATAAAGTGTACTCTGTTATGAAACAGATTAGGAGATGACTTGATATGTAAAGGAAATATTCCTATAGAAGTCAATCTCAACTTAATATAGGATGAAGGTCAAGATTTCACGCCAAAAGGAATTGATCTGCTGCAACAGACAGCGACCAGATCGATGCCTACAGCGAGGAACCAAAACGATTGAGTCATCAATCCACCAGCTGACATCATCCTACACATCATATGCTCTTGCCACGCCAAGATTAAAGTCCATCCAACTGGGATTGGAAAGAAGATCTTCGGTTAACATATAGAACGAAAGAGACCGTTAGCAATCTGCTCTCCATAACTCAAAGATTGAGTCAACCTTTCCTATATGGCAAAAACAGATATGATGGAAATCATTGATTGGCAATATACCATCTATCTCACGCCAATCAACAACGGCTAGAATTTCAAAATTCAATGTCTATATAGTTGAAGTTAGAGATCTGGAGAAAATAGAGAGAACGCACGCAAGCTATACTATTGTCATACTTTCAATCAATCTGCTATCCAGACTTAGAGCTTCAACACTCTGTGATTCTACATCACACCAACTACCCCGATTCAAGTCTGTCTTATCGAGAGAAAGGAGATCACCCTGCTAGCTAGTAGTTTTCTAGTGGTAACGTAGAGGTAATCTGTTGTAAAGGGACACGACCCTTAATTCGTGCATAAGTATCTCTCTAGTTTTGATTGATACTTGTGACTCGTTCTCCACGAGTATAAAGAAGCAGAGTATCCTAGTAGTGGATAATCTGGTCTAGTTTTGACCAGATCGTGGACGTAGGGTTTTCCCGAACCACGTTAAATAACTGTGTGCTTTACATTCCTGCATATTTAATTTCTGTTGTTTATTATTCTAATCTTCCACACTAGCATTCGATCTGCATCTCAATCAATCCCTTTAACAATCTGGATAATCTCTAAGGTTTTCTAAACAAGAGCAATCACTAATCCACCATTATTCCGCACTCACTAAACACTCAGAAAGTAATAAGTTCACTCTTATTATTAGCTAAGTGTTATCACTAAGAGAGTAATCTGTTTGGACTAAAAGTCCTATCGATCTGCATATCGATCTGTCTAGTCATCTTCGAGCAATTTCTTATACAGAATAGCTTGAACTCTCACATAACTTGTCAAGTAAACTGAAAAGTTTTGTATTTGGTGTATTCCC